>APFE030649411.1:134038-225188 GCA_000404065.3 Pinus taeda | reverse complement strand
CCTTTTCGACTCATTAAAGCGAGTAAAAAGGAGGTCTGCTTTTAGCTCTTTTCCAACCGTTTAAAAGACGAAAAGATAGCCGAGTTATTCCTTTCAACTCGTTAAATGAAATGAAAGGCAATCACCTTTAAGCTCTTTTTCTGACTGTTTAAATGAGAAACGATTGTCGGGCCTTTGTCTTTTCAGGCTCGTTAATGGTTACGAAATGACGTGATTTCGGTCACTTTTCTACTTTTTCAAATCAAAGTCACTAATCAGGAAAAGTACTCCTTGACTGTAATGATCGGGTGGTTCTTTCGAGTATTGTTTTATACTTTTTCGGGCTCGAGAGACACAACTTTATGAAAAAGGACCATCTTGGAGTTTTCTTTTCCACGTCTTTTTCAAACTCCCTAAACATGAAAAAGACTCCGATTTTTGCCTATGTCGGACTCGTTAAAACCCTGATGAAATTGGACTCGTCACCATGACGAGACTCGAGCTTCTCCTCCCTAGGGCTCATTAAACTATTATTAGGTTGGATTCGATCAAAGGTCGAACTTGTATTATAAGCACATGCTATCCCCTTCAATCTTGTTTTCAAAAATAATTGGGGTACTCGCCAGAAATGGTGGGGGAAAATTTGGAAATCATCATCAATTGTCTATGGTAGTGAGTCACTCTTGAACATCGATTCTTCTGCTTCTTCTCGGGTTGGGACTTCCATACATCGTTATTTGGCCTTCCATGGGTCTGGGTTGTCATTTAGCCTCATTCCATCTAATCCATGCTGTTTTCATCAAGCCTCTGATCCTTTGGTCCCTGAATGCTACCACCCTCCAGAACCGTGTCGCTGACATGTTCAAGACTATAATCCTTCTGCAGTTTACACCTCTGACTCCTTCTCTGATACTCTGTTCTACCATCTACCTCTTGTTCCTTATCTCATATCGTTGATGGGGGAAACATTATGGCCCTCCTGTGATGGGTCGTCTCCTATTGACATCAACACATTATCTAGGAGATTGACCTAGAGATCCCCTTTGGTACCTTGAAGCTTGCATGACTAAATGGAAAGTTCTTCGCAACTAACGGTCGATTTGCATCATTGGTCGCCGATTGGGTGATTCCACGAGTGTTCAACTTCAGCTCATTCTTTGCACTTCATGGATTGTACTAGATAGTACCTTGAGAACCATTGACATTATTGGTGGTTTCTCTCGTGCTTGTTAACGGTTTACATCATCGAATGGTAATCAAGCGACTTTCTCTCATGCTCGACTTCAACACCTCTATTCGCATGTTAGAATTTGTACTATGGTCGGTTAGGTTCTGTTAGCCTCCTGCTGCAACAGGTTACTCATATTTCATGATTGACATTTTTACAGACCAAATATGTCATACTTTGCATGCTGCAATGCTCCATATTCGCTTAGTAGTCTCCAAGCGAAGAAGGCTACTCAGAGTTCATCTAACTGATTTCCAAATTTTGAGAAGTTATTCTAGTGTTGAACAATTTTCAGTTAAAGGGAGGTCCAAACAGCTTAATCTTGGTCTCCCTAGGTTTAAATTTCCTGTTTTAGAATATAGAGAATGAAAATCTGTCCAAACAACTTAATCTTGGCAGATTCTTAGATAGGTAGAGAATCAAAGGAGCTCAACTGCTTAATCTGGGCCCTCACATGAAATAAGGGTAGTTTGTAGATAGGAAAGCATAAAAAGAAAAATTGAAATGATGGGTTTGCAAGTCTAAGTGCACCCAAACCAAAAGAAGAAAAAATGTTAGGTAAGTAGGCTGGGTAGGTAGTTTTGAGGTTGCAGAATTCTGATCGCTCATCAATTCCAGGTTTTTAGGTGTCATCTTTACTCAGGACACAATCACCAGGCAGTTCTATGTGAGAAACTCAAAAACAGGCGTAACTAACTTCCTTTCTTCATCTCCCCCAAATCATTAACTAATTTCCCCAAAAGAGGTCAAGATCTGCTTGATAACTCTTAGTTTCATCATTTTCATGTCATTAGCTTGGGTGAAGATTTGCTTCACTCAAAGAAATTCCATACTCTCTTTATAAGGTTCTACCCCCTCGTTGCAGCCTAAGTTCTCCCGAACTTAGCACTTTCTTACCATCTCCATATTAACTATTGACATTATTATGTAACTCCTTATATTTTCCCTGTCCCCGTACTAAAAATATGTAAATAATCCCCTATGTAAATATCCCTCCCCCTGGTTGAAAGATAACCATAAGTACCCCCGGGAATTGCTCAGTTTATCTGAAACTTGGCAAGAGCCCTCATGCTGCCCCTTCAAACCATCTTCTAAATACAATGGACTCCTTCCATAGTATAAAATCCCTTTTTCAGTTATCTGACCCCTTCCGAAACCTCAAATGCTTGTCTAACACACGTACTCACTCCTCCCGATCGCAATAGACCCTTGCCGATTTCCTTAACACTCCGCAGATCCTAGAACGCCAGCTCGCATCGCAAGATCGCAATATTCTCACCATATAAGTTATGCCCCATCCGTCATTACCCGACGCGATATCGCGATATTCGCAATCGGTAATCGCAAGCGTCACATGTCCAACTAAAATACCTTCCCGTTCCCCGCCAACGCGATATTGCGATCGCATCGGAAAAGTTCATCACATCGCCTTAAAATGTGAGCACCCCACCATGTCACATTTGTACTAGGGACCCACCGCTCACGTCAGCAGGCTAACGTCACCCGCCGTACTGCTGACGTCACGTTGACGTCAGTAGCCAAGAAACCGAAAATTCGCGCAGGAAGAAAAATTGCACTTCGGAGCTCCGGAACAAGAAATAGAGGCAGTTTTCGATGCGCGATTAGCGTGAAGTTCTAATCGCGCATTGCTACGGGAAATAGGCTGTTTCGGGGAATCTTTAGGGAATCGTTTGATTCCTTGGCCCGTTTTGCGCCGAAAAAGCCCGAACTCACCCGATTGTGCCAAATTAATCTGGTTTAAAGACAGGAAAGGACCAGTGATAGAGATTAAAGTGTATCAGATCAAATCATCAGGGAAAAATCATGTCAAAGAGTATCAGCAGGCGGAGGAAATCATCAATGTAGCGGCAAAGAGTATCAGCGAAAGATCTTAACAGCAGTCCAAAGCAGGAGAACATTTAATACCTTCCAGCAAAGTCAAAGAAAGAGGGCGCAGCCACTCAAAACCCTCTAACCATAATTATTGCACATTTAACTCGCACCAGAACAGAACTACAGATCCCGAAGCACAGTCATTCCAGCAGTACCGCATCGAGCCTCCAAGGGTCACATTGCACTCCTTTTGATTCAGCTGCCTCTAGCACAACCCAAAGGACTTACCTGCATTTAATTCCAGCGACACTTAGGTTTTAGAAAAGATTTTCCAGCAGACCTGTTTAGGTCAATTGTAATAAATGAATTATGATATTTTTCTTATATATACCACCCTGAAAGAGGGTTGGTTGGTTGGTGAGTGAGTCGAGGAAATTGCTTAATCTTTATCTCGACATTTTCTTCAAGCAAAGCCCCGCACTGTAACTGTCATATTTTCTATAATCAAATACTGCTAAAGGCATGGATTTCGAAATTGCTGGATGTGTTTAATTGGCCGAGGAGTGATTACGGAATTCCTGTGCTTCTACATGGTTCAATAAGTGTTTCTCAACTCTGTTAATTTTTAGGTTTTGTTTACCACCGTTCCTCCATCTAAATTGCAGAAAAGAAGAATAGCTTAGGATTTGTTTAACTACACCTTAAGCTCAATTTCTGCATTTTTTCATGTTTTCATCAGAAATAGTTATGAACATGTATACTTAAATGATATTGTTTACGCTGTTTCTTTCACATATGAATGAGAGTTTAGGAATTCTTAGCTGCTCCTAGATAATCATTCATCCATTTCTCCTCTTTTTCAGTATGATGAAATGATTCTCCTTTGCCTTTCATCTCTGATCGTCATTCCATCCTTTCAGTAGATTGATAATTGTATCATGTGTGGCTATCCCGCTCCTTAATCCTCTTGTGACCAAGAAAACGCAACAACAAGCATTAATCCATGACTCCATGCCCAATGGTTTGAAACTTATCACACCTTACCTTGCCTCTTTGCTTGAGATTTCGCCCTTCCATCCAAACACAAACAAAAAACCCCTGAGCCAAAAGTTAGCCTAAAATCATCAACAAAGTTGAATCATTAAGAGAGAGCCCTCTCTGATTGCAGGTGGGCTAGAACCTGCAATCCAAATATTGGTTTGTGGTTACCTCGGCCGTATCCCTAAACAGGAGCCTAGGGAAAACCTGAGTGATAACATAATGGCGACTCCACTGGGGACCTCCTCAGATAAATTCATTAAACTAGTCTGCAGCCCCACAGAGGAAGAAACCGACCTGTGAAAGTCTCAGTTGACCTGTGTTGTTGCGTTTTTTAGAAAATTTCCCACAAAATAGATTAGAAGCTGGCTCCTAAGAAGAAAACACGTAATACACGATCAAATCCTGATCCAAATTGCCCATCTGTTGTTGAAAATCTGAATTTGATTCCTAAGATCATTAGAAAACAAAAGCAAAAAGAAGACCAAGCTGCTGCGAGTCCTGAAGCAGTTCAGCCAAGCAGTGTTCCAACCCCTGTCAAAGTTTTATTCCGATCAACCCCAAGTTCCCCTTGTTCATCACCTCCTTCTCCAAGCAGCTCCTCTACACCTCCATCCCATACTCCTACTACCACAACTACTCCTTCTACCCCGGTTGTTCCTGTCATCCCTGCTGCTTTAGTTGTTCCGCTTATCTCCATCATCATGGCTAGATATGCACCCTTACAATTGCCTACTAATCCCGGGGCTATGCCTCAGGACTACCAATCAAAAATCACCTATTTTGATGGCGCAACCTCCTGCACCGCCCAACAGCATACAAATAAAATGGAGGATTATTTCGAGAGTTATGAGATTGACGATGAGAGTGTAAGAATGGAGATTTTTGTCCAAAGTTTGACCGGTGATGTCAGAACCTGGTTTAGGGCACTTCCACCCAATTCTATAGTAAACCCTGAAGCCTTATACCAGGAATTCATTAACGGATGGGAGAAAAAGAAAGACCCCCTGCACATACTGTCCGAGTATGATACTATCAAAAGAGGACCTAGGGAAGCTGTTCTGGATTACTGTGTAAGGTTTAACAATGTTTACAGTCCAATACCACAAAATTTAAGACCTCCACCTGACCTCGCTTTATACAAATTCCCAGATGGCTTTGATGCCGAGATGGCATATCAATTAAGGGAAAGAGCCCCTCAAAGCCTTGCAGAAATGCAAGATGCTGCAGTGAGTGTGGAAGCAAATCTAATTGCTAAAAGAAACACAACTAGAACTGAGAGAAGAACCACTTTCAAAGAAGAACCCTCAACCTTCGATCAGAAGCTAGATGCTATCATCAATGGCATCCACAGGCTGGGAGATAGAGTAGGCAATGTTGAGAGAAAAACTTCATGGGAGGGTCAACAGCCCAATGCCATAAGGAACCCAAACTTCAGAAAAACCCAAAATACGAATGTTGGGAGGGCCAGTCCGGACCATGATATTAGGCCTCCTTTTCAAGAAAACTATGCGGAAGCATCTACATCCGCTGAGCCCAAAGATGGGACTCATATGAACCTGATAGATTCAGAAAATGAACAGCCAATCTTCCTCACGGAAGAAGACCAACCATACCTTGATGCAAAACAATTTCACACCAAGTCGGGAGAGTCCTTTGACATTAAACAAGGATATGATACTGTTGTATACGAGGTACACAAGCAATACAAATTAAGAACAAGGACTATTGATGTTCCCCCACCCAGCAGAATAAAAGATATCAAACAGCTCAACAAAACTAAAGGAAAGATCACCAACAATCAACCAGCTGACAGCTCGGTCCCAAACCCTCATCAGGTTACTGTGGAGGATGTAACAGACACACACTCTTCTATTGATCAGCCTCTACCTCCCTCCTCCCCAAAAGAAGATCTGAATATCCCTACCAAAAATCTTCCCAAAACAGAAATATCACAAACTGTCATACATCGTGACACTGACATTCCAAAAGAAAACATAGAGAGTATGCCTGAAAAAGAGAAATTCACCACGGTCAACGCCAAGAACTCATTGGAAAAACCATTCAGTTTAGAAGCAGAGATTAGAAAACTCAAGATTTCCATTCCCCTCTCGGAACTTGCTAAGCATGATGTATACAAACAACAAATTCAGAGGTCGCTTCAATTACCAGAAGTAAGGGATGATGTAAACGTTTTAGATGATACCCCTGAACTACTGTTCGGTCCAGAAGTTGACGGAAAAACAACATTATGGACCTGTTCCACCTTTTTATGTCAGCCTGCACATACATGACAAAATACTGCATAATGCTATGTTTGACTCAGGTGCCTCACATAATCTTATGCCCAAAGTTGTAATGGAAAGGTTGAACCTCGATGTCACAAGACCGTAAAAAGATTTGTATTCCTTTGATTGAAGTCAGGTCAAATGTTTAGGCTTGATCAAAGACCTTTGTGTCTCTCTAGTCCAATTCCCCAACAAGACAATCTTAATGGATGTAGTAGTAGACGACATTCCCACAAAGTATGGTATGCTCCTATCCAGATCCTGGGGAGCAAAATTGCAAGGATCCCTTCACCTCGACCTCTCTTATGCCACTATATCTGTCTTTGGGCAACCAAAGAGACTATATAGAGAAACATTAATAAAGTATGTGGTAAGCAGTGAGGAAAAACCCCAAAATTTTCCGATATACTCAATCCATTATGATATGGATTCTTTTATTTTATTTAATGATAACACCAGCCCTCCAACTGATGATAAGCCGTTATCTTTGGAGCAAGGAACGTACGTCAATGAAAAAATGGTTGCCAATACCCATGAAATTGTCTCAACAGCTAAGGCAACCAAAAAACAGCAAGAAGAAAATCCCAAAACAGGAATTACCAGTTTGCCTGGTCCTCAAACAGCTGAAACTCTCAATACAAACCTGAAACAAGAAGTCACATGGTATTTGGAGTTTGATGGTTCGGTTAACAAGCTAGGAGCAGGGGCTGGAGTGTGGATTTACAATACTCATGATAATCACGCACAAGGCCATGCCTATAGACTCAATTTCAGATGTACAAACAATATGGCCGGAGTATGAAGCTCTTCTCTTAGGCCTCAAGTTTCTCAAAACCCTGGGAGCTACTACAGTCTCCATCCTAGGTGATTCAGACTTGATTATACAACAAATAAAGGGTAACTTTGTCGCTAATGATAGTAGAATGAGAGCTTACAGAGCTGCTGCCACCGAATTACTCAACGCCTTCAGTGAATTTAAGCTGGCCAAAATTGCACGAGATCACAATATTCATGCCCATAGCTAGCAACCTTTTGCTAGCACTGCAAGGCTTCCCTTTGAACCAAATCACCATTTCACCGCTGAAATAAAACACAGACCTTCGGTCCCTAACAATGTCAAGGATTGGCAAGTATTCCAAGATGATGCCCAGATTAACAGTTTCTTAACTCTGGAGGACGAATTTTCCAACACAAACATTAACATGGATGTGATGGCCGACTCACAAGAATTAGCAGAAGAAAACCACCTGACTATAACAGCTGCAACAGCTAAACAAATAATTAACCCAATTGTTTTCAACAATACAAACATAGAACAACTAAAACAAATATGTTCAGAGGAAACAACCAAGGTAGAGGATGAGTTTATTGATCTGAAAAGTAATGTTTTGCCTACCGGCCTTACTCCATTGGAAGACATGTTTGATGACAATGATGTGCCCAGAAAGCCAAAGATGGAACCTTTGAATGCTGCCATAGACGAACATAACATAGGAACAACAGAGCATCCCAGGATGATTAAATTGTCCAAAAATCTGCCCCCTGACCAAAAACCGAAATATGTGGATTTGTTCAAAGAATTCCAAGATGTATTTGCCTGGAGTTACGAGGACTTGAAGTCCTATGACAATTTAGTAATTCAACATACTATTCCCTTAAAACCAAATAAAAAACGGTTCAAATAGAAACTTAGAAGAATCAACCCCATGCTTCTTCCCTTGATTGAAAAAGAAATAAAGAGAATGTTTGAAGCAGGTATCATTGCACCCATCAGATTCTCTGAATGGGTGTCTAACTTAGTTCCCACCAGAAAAAAACAGGAGAGATAAGACTGTGTGTAGACTTGAGAAATTTAAACCAGGTCTCTCTAAAAGACCACTACCCCTTGCCCAAAATGGATCATATCTTGCAAAGAGTAGTGGGTTCCTCTAGAATTTCTTTACTAGATGGATTTTTTAGGATTTAATCAAATACTTTTTCACCCGGATGACCAGGACAAGACAACTTTTACCACACCCTGGGGAACATTTAAGTACGTTAAAATGCCTTTTGGGCTAAAAAACGCCGGTGCTACCTTTCAAAGGGCAATGGATATTGCATTTGCTAAAGAGATACATGATTTCCTTGTAGTTTATCTCGATGACCTGACCCCATTCTCCAAATCTGACCAAGAACACCTTAAGCACTTAAGGAAAATTTTCATGACATGTAGGAAATACGGCATTTCCTTGAATCCTAAGAAGTCCCCGTTTGCCCTGGAGGAAGGAAAACTTTTAGGGCATACAATATGAAAAGATGGGATTAGAATTGACCCGAAAAGAATTCAAGCTATCCTTCAAATCCCTTATCCTAGAAACATAAAAGAACTGCAAGCATTCCTGGGAAAGATCAATTTCCTGAGGAGATTTATCCCAAAACTAGCCGAGCTAATAAGGCTACTGAGCAACATGCTGAAGAAGGATGCCAAGGTAACATGGTCCCTTGAAGCCAAGCAGGCTTTTGAGAGTATAAAAACTGCCCTAACTCAAACACCTGTCCTCACCAGTCCTCAATTCGACAGAGATTTTATCATTTTTTCCTTCGCATCTGAACACACTATAGCTGCTGTCCTTCTGCAGAAAGATGATCAGGGAAACGAAAAGCCGATTGCTTTCTTCAGCCGAGCCTTGAGAGACGCACCCTTGAAATTTCAGATCGTGGAAAAGCAGGCCTATGCCCTGGTCAAAGCCATCAAAGATTTCAGAATTTACATCCTATACTCCCATGTGATTGCCTATGTCCCTAATGTTGTCGTAAAAGATATACTAACTCAAGAGGGACTGGAAGGCAAAAGAGGCAAGTGGATTGCCAGCATCCTGGAATACGGCATTGAAATAAAGCCCACCAAGCTCATAAAAGGACAAGGGTTAGCCAAACTAATGTCCGAAACAAACTTCCAAGCATTAGACATTAATCAACTGGACAATGAACCAGAGCTGGCGACTCCACAGATCAGTGAAACTTTCATGCAATCCCCATGGTACGCTGATATTTGCTTTGTATTGTTAAACCTGTGTGCTCCCCCAGGATTGTCCAGAACCAAGAAAAGATTTTTAAGGATGAAATCATCAAGATTTTGTGTCATAGATGGTGCTTTATTTTAGAAAAATCACGAAGGTATTTTGCTTAAATGTTTAACTATAAATGAAACTAACAGCATCATGAAAGAATTCCATGCAGGGGACTGTGGAGGACACTTGTATTGGAAATCCACGGCTGACAAGATCTTACGGGCTGGTTATTACTGGCCCTCTTTATTTGCAGATGTAAAAAAGTTTGCTGTCTCATGCCACAAATGCCAAATATTTGAAGGGAAAAGAAAATTACTGCCCTTGCCCCTGAAGCCCATTTCAACCGAGAAACCTTTTCAACAATGGGGTCTCGACTTCATTGGAGAAATTCATCCCTCTTCCTCAGGCCAACACAAGTGGATTTTAACAGCCACTGATTATTTCACTAAGTGGATTGAATCCATCCCATGTAGGCAAGCCAATGACTCCACCATTATCCAATTCCTGGAGATCAATATCCTTTCTAGATTCAGCTGCCCTGAGAAAATTATCACTGACAACGTTGCTGGTTTCAAATCCAAAAAAATCATCAGCTTTTGCCATAAATACCACATCACCTTAGGCCACTCCACAACTTATTACCCTCAAGGTAATGGCTTGGCTGAGTCTTCCAACAAAAGCCTCATCAATATCATAAAGAAACTGCTGGAAGAAAACAAAAAGAACTGGCACAGGAAGCTCACAAATGCTCTGTGGACAGACAAACTTTCCACCAAGAAATCCATTGGGATGAGTCCTTATGAACTCGTATATGGCATGGAAGCCAAGTTCCCTTCACCCCTGGGCATACCTACTATCAGATTGTTGCAAGAAGTTCAGGCTGAACCGAATGACATGCAGAGAAGAGTTAATCAAACTGTTCACCTTCAGCAAACCAGAGAACAAGTCTTCAATAGAGCTCAAATACTACAAGAAAAACTCAAGAAGATGTTTGATAAGAAGGCCAAAGCAGAGGATTTATGGGTGGGCAACAAAGTTCTAAGATGGGATTCACGAAGAGAAGACAAGGGCAAACACGTAAAATTCGATTTTCTGTGGAAAGGTCCGTACATTATCAGCGCTGTGCAAGGCAATAATACCTATTTTCTCAAATCGCCAGATGGCAGCACAGCTGAAGAAGGCCCTGTCAATGGCCGAATGATAAAACACTACCATGATCCCTTTGAATAAAAGAGCAGCCGGTGTTTTATTTTGTACATACAGTATTTGTATATACCGGTGTTTTGTTTTGTTTTTGTAAGAATCCATAATGCTGAAACACGTAGAAGAAAGCAGGCGGTGCTTTACAGCTTAACAGCCGCACAAGCAAAGGAAAGAGCTGTTACCAGTCTAAAGGTTCAAATCAATCCAACAGTTAGGAAGAAGACGTTCAAAATAGAGCAAGAACAGAAGAAACAAGGCAATCTGACCTACTATTCTTGGCTTCTCACAAGGAGAAACCATCCCCAAGTGGAGCCACTGTTAGCCTCCTGCTGCAGCAGGTTACTCATATTTCATGATTGACATTTTTACAGACCAAATATGTCATACTTTGCATGCTGCAATGCTCCATATTTGCTTAATAGCTCCAAGCGAAGAAGGCTACTCAGAGTTCATCTAACTACTTTCCAAATTTTGAGAAGTTATTCTAGTGTTGAACAATTTTCAGTTAAAGGGAGGTCCAAGCAGCTTAATCTTGGTCTCCCTAGGTTTAAATTTCCTGTTTTAGAATATAGAGAATGAAAATCTGTCCACAGTTCTTTCTTGGCAGTTCTTAGATAGGAGAGAATCAAGGGAGCCCAACTGCTTAATCTAGGCCTCAGATGAAATAAGGGTAGTTTGTAGATAGGAAAGCATAAAAAAGAAAAATTGAAATGATGGGTTTGCAAGTCTAAGTGCACCCAAACCAAAAGAAGAAAAAATGTTAGGTAAGTAGGCTGGGTAGGTAGTTTTGAGGTTGCAGAATTCTGATCGCTCATCAATTCCAGGTTTTTAGGTGTCATCTTTACTCAGGACACAATCACCAGGCAGTTTTATGTGAGAAACTCAAAAACAGGCGTAACTAACTTCCTTTCTTCATCTCCCGCAAATCATTAACTAATTTCCCCAAAAGAGGTCAAGATCTGCTTTATAACTCTTAGTTTCATCATTTTCATGTCATTAGCTTGGGTGAAGATCTGCTTCACTCAAAGAAATTCCATACTCCCTTTATAAGGTTCTACCCCCTCGTTGCAGCCTAAGTTCTCCCGAACTTAGTACTTTCTTACCATCTCCATATTAACTACTGACATTATTATGTAACTCCTTATATTTTCCTTGTCCCCGTACTAAAAATATGTAAATAATCCCCTATGTAAATATCCCTCCCCCTGGTTGAAAGATAACCATAAGTAACCCCGGGAATTGCTCAGTTTATTTGAAACTTGGCAAGAGCCCTCATGCTGCCCCTTCAAACCATCTTCTAAATACAATGGACTCCTTCCAGAGTATAAAATCACTTTTTAAGTTATCTGACCCCTTCCGAAACCTCAAATGCTTGTCTAACGCACGTACTCACTCCTCCCGATCGCAATAGACCCTTGCCGATTTCCTTAACACTCCGCAGATCCTAGAACTCCAGCTCGCATCGCAAGATCGCAATGTTCTCACCATATAAGTTATGCCCCATCCGTCATTACCCGACGCGATATCGCGATATCGGCGATCGGTAATCGCAAGCGTCGCATGTCCAACTAAAATACCTTCCCGTTCCCCACCGATGCGATATTGCGATCGCATCGGAAAAGTTCATCACATCGCCTTAAAATGTGAGCACCCCACCATGTCACATCTGTACTAGGGACCCACCACTGACGTTAGCAGGCTGACGTCACCCGCCGTGCTGCTGACGTCATGCTGACGTCAGCAACCAAGAAACCGAAAATTCGCGCAGGAAGAAAAATCGCACTTCGGAGCTCTGGAACAAGAAACAGAGGCAGTTTTCAATGCACGATTAGCACGAAGCGCTAATCGTGCATCGCTATGGGAAATAGGCCGTTTCGGGGAATCTTTAGGGAATCTTTTGATTCCTTGGCCCGTTTTGCGCCGAAAAAGCCTGAAACCGCCTGATTGTGCCAAATTAATCCGGTTTAAACACAGGAAAGGACCAGTGACAGAGATTAAAGTGTATCAGATCAAATCATCAGGGAAAAAGCATGTCAAAGAGTATCAGCAGGCGGCGGAAATCATCAATGTAGCGGCAAAGAGTATCAGCGAAAGATCTTAACAACAGTGCAAAGCAGGAGAACATTTAATACCTTCCAGCAAAGTCAAAGAAAGAGGGCGCAGCCACTCAAAACCCTCTAATCATAATTATTGCACATTTAACTCACACCAGAACAGAACTACAGATCTCGAAGCACAATCATTCTAGCAGTACCGCATCGAGCCTCCAAGGGTCACATTGCACTCCTTTTGATTCAACTGCCTCTAGCGCAGCCCAAAGGACTTACCTGCATTTAATTCCAGTGACACTTAGGTTTTAGAAAAGCTTTTCCAGCAGACCTGTTTAGGTCAATTGTAATAAATGAATTCTGATATTTTGCTTATATATACCACCCTGAAAGAGGGTTGTTTGGTTGGTGAGTGAGTCGAGGAAATTGCTTAATCTTTATCTCGACATTTTCTTCAAGCAAAGACCCGCACTGTAACTGTCATATTTTCTATAATCAAAGACTGCTGAAGGCATGGATTTCAAAACTGTTGGATGTATTTAATTGGCTGAGGAGTGATTACGGAATTCCTGTGCTTCTACATGGTTTAATAACTGTTTCTCAACTCTATTAATTTTCATGTTTTGTTTACCACTGTTCCGCCATCTAAATTGCAGAAAAGAAGAATAGCTTAGGATTTGTTTAACTACACCTTAAGCTCAATTTCTGCATTTTTTCATGTTTTCATCAGAAATAGTTATGAACATGTATACTTAAATGATCTTGTTTACGTTGTTTCTTTCACATATGAATGAGAGTTTAGGAATTCTTAGCTGCTCCTAGATAATCATTCATCCATTTCTCATCTTTTTCAGTATGATGAAATGATTCTCCTTTGCCTTTCATCTCTGATCGTCATTCCATCCTTTCAGTAGATTGATAATTGTATCATGTGTGGCTATCCCACTCCTTAATCCTCTTGTAACCAAGAAAACGCAATAGCAAGCATTAATCCATGACTCCATGCCCAATGGTTTGAAACTTATCACACCTTACCTTGCCTCTTTGCTTGAGATTTCTCCCTTCCATCCAAACACAAACAAAAAACCACTGAGCCAAAAGCTAGCCTAAAATATCAACAAAGTTGATCATTAGAGAGATCCTCTCTGTTTGCAGTGGGCTAGACCCCTCAATCCAAAGATGGTTTGTGGTACCTTGGCCATATCCCTAAACAAGAGCCTAGGGACAACCTGAGTGATAACAGATCTTAAGAGTGTCTAGTTGCTCACTAAGACTTCCTAAGATATCAGTTTTGAATTCATCAAGCATGTTGCCTATCTTAGCCCTACTTACTGATCCAGTTGCAGATTTGTTTGCTTTAAGGAGAGAAGGATCTCTAGGCCCTTTTTGAGTTTTATATTTCCCCCGTGAGAGATGGACACATAGCTCTACTATATCATGAAGTGGAAGTTGAGATATGTCTCCTTTTCCCATCATGTTCAAAATATCTATCCATTCATCTCTAATGGTTTTTAATAGAAGGGCTTTCAAAGTTTCATCATCTAAGTTACTCATTTTTTCTCTTTTCAGGTTATATTGAAATCTTTCGAGTAAATCCTCCAATTTTTCATCTTCCTTTTGCATCATCTTGAATACCTCATCCTTATGATTGGTGGGCATACAAAGTCCAGGTACCTATCCAAAAATGTTTGTTTCATATCATTCCAGGTCCCAATGGATTGAGTGGGTAATCCCATGAACCATTTCAAAGCTGCCCCTTTCAATGTTGAAGGAAACAGTTTGTGTTTTTGAGAGTCTTCCAAATAATCATAGGTTCGACACACGACCTCAAACTCAAATAGAAATGTTTCAAGGTCCTCATTTCTTAACCCATGGAAGTTTGGGAGGACAGATGGCGAGATGTTTTTCATTGTGGATTGGGAGTCATCATCGGCTATAGGAAATCTGAATGAGTTGTCTCCATCCCTATTTCCTCCAATTTTACCTCTACCTCCTCCATTATTTCCTCCTCCTCCTCTACCTCTACCTCTACCAAATCCGGTTGCTCCTTCTTCTGTCATGGTAGTTTCCTCAGAGACTTCAGAGTCCTCTGGTTCATCTACCAAGGGTGAATGAGGAGGAATTTCTCCCTCTTCCTCAAGTGATTCTACTTCTTCAATTAAAATATGTCTCCCTATAGAAGGAAGTAAAGGATCTCTTCCCAATTCGGACTCAATAGATGGCGTGGGAGAGTCAACTATTGCCTCTTGTATTCCAGGAATCCTAGGGCTAGGAGTGTGAGTTGGAGATGATGGAGGTGTCTCTTGCCTATTCCTTGAAGTAGATGGAGTTGTAAAAATCGAACTCTTGGCTCTAGCTAAAATCCTTCCCCTAGAATCTCTTGCTCTATGCATGTCATTTTTTATTTTTCTTCAAGTCAGGTTAATAATTCTCTTTCTGATCTTCCAGGTCACTCTAGGTGCAAGAAGAGAGCATACTCAAGAAACTATTAAACCAATAACTTTCTCTTTTCTGATCCTCCAGATCACACTAAGCACAAGAGGAGAGCATACTTTGAGAAGTTATCAATTTTCCTTCCTTGAAATTTTCTTGTTTTTATATTTTTTTTTAGAAATTGGCTACCTAATTTCACTTCCCTGGCAACGGCGCCAAAATGTTTTGTCAATTTAGTGTGATCTAGATTTCTATTTAAAATGTCAACCCAGGGTTCGTAAACTGACAAAGTGAAGTGTGCTATATGTACTAGATAACCATTTCCTTAGTCTTTTGTCGTTTTAAGCTTTTTAGTTTGTTTTTGGATTTATTTTTCTTAATGTGTGATGGTGAGGATGAAAGTGAAGTATGGAGTGTAGATGGTGATGGTTTCTAAACTTGAAAGTGCTCAAAAGAAATCTTTACAATAACTAAAATGAAATCAATTCTTAAGAGAAAATAAATGCATCAAATAGTGAACTAATGACAATGGCCCAATATCCTTCCTGCTGAGATGAAAAGAAAGAAAAAACTGAAAAACAACTCAAACTTAAAGCAAAGCAACTAATTCACACTACTTTAACTTTTCAGATCCTTTACCCTTCGGCTCAATCTACCTTGTGGGAAGTAATCATGAACAAGTTAAGCAATATGATATCTAAATGGTAAGAAAGTAAATTGCATAAAAGAAACTAATCACACTACTTGAATTCTTCAAATCCTTTACCCTTCAGCTCAATCTACCTTGGGGAAGTAATCGTGAAGATGTCAAGCAATATGATATCTAAATGACAAGAAAGTAAATTGCATAAAAGAAAGTAATCACACTACTTGTACTCGTCTAGTCCTTTACCATCAAGCTCAATCTACCTTGTGGAAAGAAACCATGAGTAAGCAATATGATAACTAAATCACACTACAGTTAGTAATATTTTGATTTCTTGCTGATATAGTCACTTGACCATAGAAAGAAACCATAAATTGATGAGCAGTATGATATCTAAATAGCAGAAAAATAAATAAGCAAATCACAGCTTGAAAAGGACAATGGTGAATTTAAACTTCAGAAAATGAAAGTTAGCAGGAAGGAAAAGATGATCTCATATGCCAAAAGTTATCAAAAAGATGAAAAATTTCCCGGGCTACCTAAGAAAACCTGCAGAAAAGCACTGATGAGTTTACAGCTCTAAGAAAACAAAGGTGAAAATATAAACAACAGAAGCATCAAACAATATATTATGTACAAACTAATGAGAAAAACAAAAACATAGTAAAGCTAAATGAAAACTTTACAAGGCTTCAGTGCTCAGGGGCCGTCTGCCACTTCAGCCAATCAACAAATAATCACACGGCTGAACTCAGAAAAGTCTTCTCATGTATTAAACAGCAGCATATAAAACAGTGGGGTGATAAGATAACCAACAGTGCAGAATCACATAAACAGTTCAGAATTCATACATATCCAAAAGCTTTTTTTTCAACGTTCAACGACGCGTTATTTATAATGCCAAAATACTAAAGCTAACTAACAACTTCTGCACTATTAACTTTGTTGCTAAAGACACGCAGATCTCTTCAGCCGAGATCTAGTGTAACTGTCATCATGTTTCTTAAATCTTCGAGGTGGTTGGCTGTTAGATTCAGGTCTCAGGAATGATCTCCAGGTGTGCTAGTGCCTTCGTGAGCTGAGGACCGTGCCACGTATCATTCAGGTGCCCAAAACAGTGATGTGCCACCGCCGAACTCTTTGGTTGGCCTTGTCTTTGACTTTGGTTGACCGTGGCCTCCCATGGATGATTTGGTCGATTTGAAGGGACACGTTCCATGTATCTTCCACCTGGAGCTTTCCCATGTAGCTCGTTTCTTCATAGGACACCTGGAGCACAACTTTTAACAAAATAGCTACGGAATCCTGGGCTAGTTGCGAAAACTTGTGTTGGCTGCGGAAACTGACAAGTTTCCGCAGTTGCATGAACAGAAAAACTAAACCAAACAACAGTCATAACTATAGTCAGAAAACCATATAAATAGTCCTTTTTAGACTATAATGCAATGATTTAACAACTGGGTGAATGAAGTGAGTGGAGAAAGAAGGCTAAGAGGGTGTATAGGAAGGTGCAGGTTTGAGGCTCAACAGGTACATGGATTTCTGGTTGGTTTATTCATTTTTCATTGATGATATCCTCTTTTCCATAATACTCCTTCTTCTTCATCGTTTCTTTCTTGATGCTTCTTTGCATAGCTCTGTGGTTATTAAAATTCTACGGACATAAAGGTTATCTTCTCCATAGAGGATTCATGTGTCTTTTACTATCCCATACAAGTTTTAATTCTTGAGGGCCCTTGGATATTTATAATCTGATCTAGTTTCATTATGCCTCCAACAAATATTTCATTTAAACCTTTATTGATATTCATTCGCTCAACATTTTTTTATAGAGAGACAACCTCTACCTCAAGACTATGATAGTTCTCTTCCCATTTATGGTTAAAATATTGAAGAACCTCTTCCTTTTGTTTAACTTCTTCTAGTTTAACTTTCAAGGACACAATTTCAACTTTTTGTCTTTTGGAGAATGTTTCCTTCCTTTTATTGAGGAGTTCCTGTTTTAATTGCTTGTTCTCTTCTTCTAGTTTCTCACGTGATCCTTGTTTTTATTTTAGTATAACAGCTAAACTATATTTTCTCTTGATAGTGTATTCAATTTTCTCTTTTGATTAAAAAACTCCTCATTATTATAATTATACATACCTTCTTCAACACATTGTATTTGTTCCTTCGGTTGCTTATTATTTTTCCTTGCTTCCTTTAACTCATTAAGAGCAGTGATTAGTTCCCCTTCAAGGTTCAATAATCCTTTTTCCTCTTCTTCCTCTTAAAAGTCAATAATACTTTGTTTCTTCGAGCTTGTTAGAAAATCCACATGTAAATACTTACCTAAATCATCCTCTGAATAAATTTTACTTACTGACTCTAGTGCTGAGCTATACTCTTTGGAGTATAACCCATTTTTCTTATAGAACTTTTTTGTTGTTGTTGTCTCTAAGATTTTTTTTTTTAAATTTTTGATCATCTTCCATTTCAACATTTTCTTTGTAAGGGCATTTGGAATAAAAATGTCAAACTCTTCCATAGTAAAATCATTTAAAGGGCAAATTTCCTTTATATCTGCTTGAGCCACGTTTCAATTTCTTGGCTAATTGAGCCAAGAACTGATCTGATTCATAGTTGGAGGAGCCTTGATGATATTTATGCTCCTTAGCATGTTTGGATAATTTAAATGTTTCTCCCTTAGGTTCATAATTATCTCTTACTCCTCTCATCCCATACGGTGTTAGAGTACTAGGCATTTGGTCCATCTTGAGATCCTTTAAATTATCCATTTCTTTAATAGCTTAGACTTTCACATTAAATCTCATGGGGAGAGATCTTAATATTTTCTAAACAATCATCTCTTCGTTGACCTATTAACAATGTCCTCTAATCATATTGGTTACTTCAAGAAATCTAAGGAATTATTCTACTATGCTTTCATATTCTCTCATGCTCAAGCTCTCAAACCTCAGTCTGAAGGTTCGAAGTTTCACTTGCTTGACTTTGTCATCTCCTTGAGGACTCTCATTAAGATTTTCCCACACAATCTTAGGAGCCTTATAGTGCATAACCTTTATAATTTTTTATTGACGAAGACAAAATAGAATGGAATTCTTGGATTTACCCTTATTTCCATATGATTTTTTACCATCTGCATCAGTGGGTGGAATGTCAGGAACATTGTAATCTACTAGCACTAAAGTCCAAACATCTACTCCCAAGGACATAAGGTACTCTTCCATCTGTACACTCAGAAATCCACATTTTGTCCCACCAAAGAATGATATTCGTCTTGATTAGGACTCTTAAATGTCTTGCCTAGACATAATTTATTATAGATATACCTTCTAGTAGTCAGATTGTTCCCAAAGGAACATGGCTCTAATACAAATTGCCAGTATAAGGAATTACTAAGAGGGGGGTGAGTTAGTAATGGTGAAATTATTAAAACCTTTTATTGAATATGCTTTTAGTTTTTTTTCTCTATTGTTTGTTACTTATGAGAGAATTCATTTATAAATAAAGTGACCAACTAAGTTTAAGAATTCATATATGCATACAATCTATCACATGAGAAACACACACATATTTACACTCATGTTTTCACGTGGAAACCCAGAGAGAAAAAAACACCAATTTATTGTTGTTTATGATGTAAATTAAGGATCTACTTAATTACATTAGTTTGTTTATGATCACCCACTCATAGAAGGCACCATGTCCCTTATGTTAGTAATCCCTGACTTTCCAAGAGGCACCAAACTCTTATCAATGAAGGATACAACCTTCTCTTGTGATTGTTCTACTATTTCATACGTTTTTCAAACTCAAAATAGAGACATTTGGAATTATGAAAATACCATTCTGGTTGGTTGCAGAAACTACTTCTGTTGACGATCCTCTACTATTTTGCAGACTCCTTTGGTCTCATAAAACTATAATATATCTCTTGCTCAAACCCACATATTCTCAACTTTATGCCTTCTCTCACACAAGATTTTTGCTACACACCTTTAAGCTATGCTCTTGTGCTCATTCCATAACACACTCTCTACTGTCGCTGCTCAGCACTTTGACAATACATGATTCCCAATATTTTCTTGATCGTGGTCCATGGTTTTGATCCACTGATGCATAATGCACAATGTTGTTTCTACTTCCCATTTCCACATTGTCCAAGTGTACCTATGTATGGATCCTCTTGCTACTATTATGTATGATAGTTGAATTCTTTCATGGAATTAAACATAAGGAGGGGCTTTCAAGTTCTTCATTGACTCCTTCTGTAATCCTCCATACTGAGAATTTAATATTAGTCCTCATGAACACTTTGCTATGACTCCACATCCTTCTTCATTGCTACGCTGAGCTTGAAAGTACTTAGGAGTGGATACTCTATTCTTTATGTAAATATAAAATATGTTCATGGGAAGTAGAAGATGGATTTGTTCATCTCATCATTTCTTCTATGTCGACTATTGTCCTCGCTACCTTGTGCCAGTGCTTTCTATAGATCCTACTAACTCCATAAACCAACTTAACGGATTTTAATTTAATCTCTAGCTCCTGACCCATTCATCCTTTTTATTCACTATATTATTACGTTGGAGCCACAATTTATTGTAACTCATATAAAATGAATGTGGCGATATCACACAGTTATGATATATTTAGCCCCTTGGCACTTGGCTCACTAATCATTTTCTTTCTCATAAGATTGAGCCTATGACCATCAACTTAGGATACCACTGTAGCGTTATATTGAATCCCCTCCATACTGTATCATTTATTCAACAATCCCTATGAAACTAAAAAGTCTACATTCCATATTAGCTCCCTCTGCTTAGACTTTAGCTGCTTTGCTCTCTACACAAGCATATGCCAGTTAATATCAGATCCCCTTTTATTGTAACCTTTTCAATCACCATTTTTGTAGGAAATATGTGTTCCTCACCTTTTGATATGTTGGCCTTTGATATGACGTCATTCTTTTTTTCATCTTTCCATATTGTGCCTCCTTTGTTGTGACACGTGCCACTCTGATTTTCCCCATTAGATCACCAAGAATGCTGAAATAGGTTTCCAAGTGTTTGTTGTAATACTGTGTCATGCTGACGTCATTTCCCACTTCATCTCTTAATGAACAATCACGCATGACAATGTGTTTATTAAGAGGAGAGAGAAAATTCCTCCATGGTCCCTGGTCATGCGCCAAATTCCTTTATTTCTCTTATCCCTCGCAAACTTTGACACTTTTAAAGAGTTGGAATTACAAGAAATTACAAGGTTCTTAGGTTCTAATGACGCCAACATTCTACATATTCTAATATGCCCCTTGCTCTAAGGTTCCGATATCAAGTCCTGATGTGCTCCAACATCTGATGTTCTGATTGCCTACAACTTCCAATATCGCGATATGACCTATTATGATATTAGCCTTCTAATTTTTGTAGGCTTCAACCCACGACATTCATCCTTACACTCTACTGACCTCTGATATTTCAAGCCCCAATATTTTACCTGACTTCAAGATTTCGGCCTGCTTAGCACTTTGGTAGTCCATAAATTTAATCTGGGAGGCCATTTTCAGACTTCCACACACTCTTCAAAAGCTCTGAGAGAAATTTCCAATGGACAGGGTCCAATGAAGGCTTTGATCCAATCAACTACATAGAAAATGGCTCCAAACCTGAAAGATGATGCCAATAATATAGACCCCCAATTCACCATAGTCATCATTTTATAGATTTTCCAGTAATCCTGCTACTATTATGATTCTCTACCAGAAGCCTCTAGATACCATAAGATTCATCATGATCCTAAACCACCAATCACATTAGTCATCATTTTATGGCTTCTCTAGGAATCCTGCTACTATGATAATTCTCTACAGAGCACTACAACAACCATGGGATCCCTCTGGACTCCCAATCACCATGCTAATTTGGTTGACATCAATGCCAACACACTCACAACCATTATCCATCCAGAGAATTCTAACCATCCAATAGACTTTGAAGAAAGAATTGGTGGATCCAAATATAAAATGAGATGTTCCACCAGGATTTGGTTCAAAGTTACTAACATAAAGAACTAGAATAGGGAAGGTTGCTCTAAAACCACAATTTCTGAGAACTATGTAAGATGTGTCACTCCCTTGTGAGCTGAAAAATCCCAAGGGTACAATATTTTCAATATAGGAGACTTAACATAGATACCTAATTCGAGTACTAGAGAGAACAAATAAATATAGACTCCGAAGGAGGAACAAAAACTTCAAAAGAAGGTCCAAAGATTGGTTATTTGTAGTAACAGTGTCCTCGAACAAAAACAATGAGACTCTTCTTAGGTTTTGCAATTGTTTTGTTCCCCCTACTAGTGTCGCCTATGGAATAGCTAACCCAAAGCATATAATTTTCTAGATATGTGTGGTGTAGGACCAAGAATGTCATGCTAATAGTTCTAACTCACAGTTGATATAGAGGGAAGTTCCTACTTTCCTCCCATTGAATGGCTAGATGAACACAATCTTAAAAGATTGCAATGTAGATTTGTAAGCATAAAGGTTGTAAGAACCGAAATCACTATGGCCAAGTTGATGAAGGAGGTATTTCTAGAGGTTGATGTAGATCCGAGTCAAGTTCAGTCTCAAAAGTAGTGATGAGACTAAATCCAAAGACGAACCCAATGGAAGAGCAACATCAATGCTCCAGAGTGGCGTGATCAATAATTTGATTGAGAAAATATGTGCAATGGTAGGACAAACATTTGAATGTAATAGAATTTACATAGTTGACATGTGTTTTTTAATGTGCTAGATATGTGACATGCAATGAATTCCTTGATGACTTGTATGTTATGACAAACTCATAAGGGATGTGTTTCTATGTTCCTTAAGAATTTGTCTCGCTGGGATGATAACAACCCATCTCCACCACTCTACTTAAAGTAAACGACATCCAAAGGACCTAAAAACTATTGATCCATGATGAAATGAGAGTGTTAAGGAATGTTCCCAAACTAAATGGAAAGACAAGTCACAGTGGAAGAGCATATCAACACTCTAGGAAGGCATGCGTAGTAGTAAGGGTGAGGAAAGATGTATAGTGGTGGATAGAAGAAATGAATGTAATGGGATTTACATCATTGAGGGACATGTACTAATTCACCAAATATGTAGCATAGTATTGAAAACTCATATGGGTTAAGCTGCCATTTCCCTGAAGTGTCTATCTTAGTGGGATGACAACATCTCACCTCATCCCTCTACTTCACAGAAAACCCATCCAAAGGACTTCAAAAATTTATCACTGTAAATATATTCTTCTTTGATCATTTAAAAATATGTGTGTTTGTGTTTGTGGGTACTTTTCTTAAAGCTTATCAAAAATGTCTATATAAAATGCCATAATTATTTTTTTCATTATAAATTTCAGTGTAATTTTAAATTAAGGTAATTTAATCCAAATATATTCACATAACTGATTAAAGAAAATTTTAACATATTAAACTTTAAATTATTTAAATTCTAAATATATAAAGATAATTATTATATTTTATTTTCTCATGATGTTTAGTTATAAAATAACTATTTATCATGAAGTTTTAAACAATTTTTTTTTACATCTTTTATGATATTTTTATAATTATGATTTAAATTTTTAATTGTTTGCTAAATGTTGAAATTGGTGTTATTATTCTGCAATTTTATGCTTAGTTATTGATTCCTCCTCCATCTAAATATTTTAAAAAACAACAAATTATCTTGTTGAGTGTCCTTTCTTTCTCTACTCTCTTTCTTATATTCAAAGAAAAATTAAACCAAAAATCAATGAGATACACTAAGATTACCAAAAAAAAATCCCTAACATTTATATAATCCAAACACATCACTTGTATCACATTTTAACATAAAATATTCAATATATCATCCAACACTACTTTACCCAAAAAAACTAAATTCAATAATGGAAACTCATTTACACTATTTTCATAGTAATTTTTTAGATTAAGTCATCTCCGTTCATGTAACTTCAAGCATTTAATTCTTCTCAATACTCCATTATGAGTTTTTATTTGTAGTATATCTTTGTTTTGTTCTAATTTATTTAGACAATTTCAAATTCTGAACATACGAAATAATTAGACAATTTCTCATTCTTAACCTATGAAATAATTTATTTTTTAAATTAAAATGCACTTTCTTATTCTTAAAATTTTATAATATTTTTGTTGAATTTTTTTTATGACATTTTAATTTAATTAATTGAAATTATATTTGTTATTTATCAATGAATTATACTTATCACTATATTTAGCAGGCTCGTCGTTGATTTGTGTCTAAGTGTCCTTCATATTATCTTTAAAGTCAAGAAATTTGAGAGTCTCAAGCTTTATGCCCCAAATCGTCACAATAATAACAAATTTTTTCTTTGCCATTTGCAAGAGATATTTTGTAGAGCATCCTCTTCAACCACTTTCTTTTCTTTGGCCTTGAGGATTGCGATCACAAGTGTTAAAAGTTGTCAGGTAAAAACTTTATTCGAAGATGATATTATTATTGCTTCACTGGTATGTTAATTGAAAACCCAATTTTGACACCCTTGTATTCTAATTGAAAACACCATTTTGACACCTTTGTATTGAATTTAGACGTCACTTTTTGAACTATCACATAAGTGCTTTCATGGTATTGACATAGTTCGATGTTGTACCATTCGTTATTTTATTGTTTTTATTTTTTTGAATTATATAAAAAATCGATAATTTGTTAAAATTTAAAAAATATAATTAAATAATTATTAAAAAAATAACGCATTAAATTTATTTATACATTTAAAAACACAATTAAAATGATGAAAAAGTATATCTTACTCAAAATAATTATATCATTGGACCCCAACCAAAAAAGCCAAAACTTAAAGTAATTAAATCACATGAATAGTTGAGATATGGCACTTTTGTACAGTTACATATGTGTGCATGCATAATAAAATTATTTTAATAATGGTTGTGCTCGAGTTTCAATAAAAGATAAGTATTATTATCTTAATAATCCATCTCTTTCAATTCAAATGGAAGAGGCTTGTTAAAAAAACGAGGAGGGTTGTTAAAAAAACGAGTGATGAGAAGATTTGAAAATAATTACCTTTAAAAGCTTATTTCCATTTGAAATTTTTTTGAAATGGGGTATAATATGTACAACTATGTACATTTCAGGAGTCAAATTGGTGTATGAAAGAGTGTCATTCGTCCCAAAAACAAGGAAGTGTCATACACTATGTTGATGTTTATTTTATTGTGAAATTAAAGTTAGACTATTATGATTGCTATTATTATGAAAAAATAATCATATGAAGAATTATTATAAGAAAAAGAATTTAGGATAAACACAATCATAAGTATTACTCTAATAAAGAAAAATCTAATTGCTTTTTTTTAATCCAAAAAAAATATTAGTAATTTTTTTAATAAGCAAAACAAAATTCCACTTATCTTGTGCTTTGATAACATTTAAATATACTCAAAATAATGAGTTTCATAGGTAAGTTCTATGGATTGTGTCATCCCTAGGTTGTTGTAGCCAACAAAATAATCTTTTAATGTACCACATAAAATAATCACAACATAGCCCTAAGAGTTAGCTCAATCGGTCAATCAAGTGTGTCCCCAATGGGAGGTCACAGGGTCGAAACCCGAAAGATCTTAGGGTCAGGTCAGTAAATAGGCCGAGGGGTGTGGCTCCCTTCGGGTGGGGTCCACCCTAGCGTTGTTCGATCCTAAACATAGCGGAACCACTAACCATGAGTATCCGCAAACCAGTAATGAAAATAAAAATAATCACAACATAAATTTGCATACTAAAAAATATCTCTTAACCATCTATAAAAAAGAAAACCTAATTTCTTAGTATATTTTTATTAAAAGTATACATATATACATAAAACATATCAAATTTTCCATCCAATATTCTTCATCTAAAACCCAACAAGAATGTTAGAAGTATGTCCCTCGTCTTTCAAAATGTGCCATTGAATACATATCATATGAGTTTCATGGTCTCAAAAATTATTTTTTGCCTTTTTTAAATATGATTGAAAGAAAGGTAAGTGAAAGCATTTAATTCCCTGTTCGTAATTCCCTGGAATTTCTTCGGAGAAATGTTTATAAAAAAATTCTACTTTATCTATCTTATCATATTTATTGAACATTCAAATACTTTAAAATTTATAGCTTCTTTCCTTTTTCTTTCTGGTGTGTTTTTCTAAATAAATAGAAAAAAATATTTTCGAAGCAACCAAATCAACAAATTTATTAATTCTTAGGACAATCGTACCATAAACTTAAAACTGTGACCTCTGTGTTGACAAATATATACCCGATTTCTTAGGAAAGTTTTCACAATGTTGTAAATCTTAGTATGCATGTTTTATGCTCAAACTAAATTAGGTAGAGTCTCCAAGTAAAAATATTGGATATGATTTATTTTAGTATATAATTACATGGCACATGATTCTACGCTTCACATGATCATTATTGACACTTTATTTATTACAGATCTTGCTTTAGTGTTGAAAAACTTTAAAAATTCATTTTATAGTTCATGACTCGTATTAAAAATTTGGTTTACACATCTACCTCTATGTTATCATATGAAAGGTGAAATGGAAATAGTTAAAAACCTTGATCATATGTGGTATAGTGCAAGGACGGGAACATGGTTTGAGGCTCATGCTAATTCTAATATTCGATTTTCATTATGTTAGTTAATGTGATGTAACTAAATCATGTTTTTTGTATTTACAAATATTGTTATGGCATCACTCTATGTTATAACCATATAGACCTATTGTGGTCACGTTTGGATGATGGTAGGAAGTCCTATATAAGAGGTGTCATGGTAAAAATATTATGGAACATGTTCTAAACTTCCAATTAGAATTTGAAAACAGTAGATTATAATGTTATGAGTTATATTATTAAATTTATAACATGGTGTCATATGATATATTATGCAAATTTTATTTTGTCAATAGCTTAATGCATCACCCTTATTGATATAAATAGCTTAATGCATCACTCATATTGATATAGTTCACGATATTTGGTATATTGTTTAATATGGACACTATAATATATTTTAAGATCACATCTTTTGATTACATTAAAAATCGGTATTGCTAATTAATTGTATTATTTGATGTGACATGATTTAGGTTGGATATGGCATGCTATATGAAGGTCTATAAGGTTGCAAGTGTGTATATAGAACATTTCATATGAGAAAACGTTAAGCATTAATTATGATAAGAGTGGTGTAGTAATTGTGTTGAATTAACATCCTTGGGGAAGCTCAATTCATGATTGAGGTAATGTGAGTTCTCAAACAATGGAGATATACAAGGTTCAAATCCCTTGGTTCCTACCAACGTTATAGAGATGTGGAGAGATAATAGACCGCGAGAGGATTTATGGTAGCCATGTGACACATGAGATATTCAGTTTCTCTAGGATAGAAAACAAAAGTATTGTTGAATTAACATCTAATCATTCTTGGAATTCATTATAGTTGTGCTTTACATACTTATTTGGTCATTTGAGATTTTAGATGTTGGTTTTGATTCTACATTGAAATTTGTAGTTAAATTTGAACTCAGTTGGTTGTGCATTAGATCCTAATGGGATCTAAGATCAATATTTGCACAACAAAAAACTTGAGGCGAGTTGAGTACTCTATGTCATCTAAAAGCAATACAATGAACAATTTTTGTTGATAAATGTCCAACTTTCCTAAGAATTATTTGGTATGTTATTTTTGTCTTTCCCTAACCAGTTCCCTCACCAAGATAGATAATGAATTTGTCAAGGCTATGTATTTTTATGAATTGAAGTTATACTTTTGTATGTATGAACTTTCTTTTTTCCATTTTCATAAGAAAAGGGAAGATTTCTACTATGTATAGTAATCAATGTGTGCGGAAATTTTATTGTGGTGTTTAGAGTGTCTTACACATTCATGCCCTCCATTTTTCATCCCCTATTCTTCATAACATCTCTTCATATTATGTTTTAGTTTATGTCAAAGATGATAAATTATTATCTATGGCTAGTTGTAACATATATTGAATAATGTTGTATGAACCATATCTATAAATCATATCTTAGAAAAATAGCCTTTTTAAATAATAAAAAATTGATTGAAATTTGAGAGATATTTTATAAGAACTTGGTACATGGGTAAGTTAATAATACTAATTTTGGGGTTTACAAAATTGTTAATTTCACATGGAAATACAAGTTGCAAGGATGAAAACTCCTATAAAAATAATATCGAAGAAAAAGGGAGGGGATCTTATTCACCATAACATTAGAAGGTTTCCCTAATGCATAAATTTATATTAAGTAACTAGCTTAAGTTTTGTTATGAGTTTGGTGTGTGGAGGTTGTGTAGAGTGGTAGCCTCTTGAGTTTTCTGAAGCTTTTTTGTACCATGACTACAAATCTATGGTCCACATTGAAGGAGAGTATAAAAGGAGTAGGCCCAGAGGTTCAGTGTTGAGTCTACGACCTTTCTTCAAGTAGAAAGAAGATCATCAAGTTGATATGGAAGTTCATGTTGGAAGCTAAAGAAAGCTCATCAACATCATCATGAGAGAAATTATCAACTTTGAGCAACAAGTGGTGCATGATATTTAATAGATAATTTTAACCCTTGAAAAATTTTATAATTCTTGTGACATATAGCATTGTAATCATGACGATTGATGTTGTTGCAAATGTTGATTTCATAAGAAATAAAAAGTACAAGCTAATATGCACTAGGATAATTTAATGATAAATTTTATTGCATAAACCCTCAATTATATTCCTGGATTAGCAGAATTGCAATTATAAATATTAATTCATGTGTATGATTATATTTTTTTTTAACAAAGTAATTATATTTTTTTAATCAACTTATTATTTAACATATGCATCAAAATTATAAATCAACTCTTAAAATCATTTTAAAAAATTGCACTACCCTTTTCGGTGACAAGAATAAACTCTCATGATTTATTTCTCTCAAAAAATACAATAATTTAGCTCTTATCATCTAACCAAATTAAGTGCATGTCCACAGGGCAAGGAAAAAAGTTTCTTGTTACATAAATATTGGTATTGTCAAGTAAAAAAAAATACTATTGTAACTAATAATTTACCATGATTGGAAATTGGCCGACAAGGGTTGGAAAAGGGTTGGGTTGTAAACAGCATGTGCTTGTTATTTGTGTGGAAAATTGTGATGCAATGTTCGTCAACGAACACAACATATAATTTGAGTGTTGTAACTCTTTACATCACCCAAATATTATATATGAAAGTGCGAGTTTAAAATTACGAAATTGTAGTACTCTAAACAATGAAACCCTATTAAACAATCATTCAAGCAGAAAAGGTTGCTTTATATATTTATGTTGTTGTTTGTGCGTTATAATAAGTTTCATCTGCTAATGAATCCTTAATTTTTAATTATATTTAGGTGTACTCTATTTGAGCTATAGTGACCTATTGGTAAGAATAACCTATTTCAACTTGCGACATGCTATATGATTTGTTGAAATGATAATCTATATTTTTCAATGCATCCCACTACACAATCAAATTTAATGCAGCTAAAAAAGAAATTGAAACCACAATATATAAATTTAAATGCATTCTGCTATACAATCTAATTTTAATGCATTCTGTAATATTTTGTAATTTGAAACTAAAATATACTACTTTCACTGCATTCTACTAGTTATTAGAATACAATATAATTTTGTTAAATATATATGTACAAAACTGTAAATTTATAATAGATTAATTTTAAAGAAGGAATGGGTTCGAGATAATTAACTAATTACTATAATTCTTAGTAATTATTATTGACATAAATAAATTCTAACCAGTTTTGAAGTGTCCATAGGTAAGTTATTCGATCCTAGTCTCTTTAAACAGTGGAATTCATGACATTTTATAAAGATAAAAGTTGCATCCTTTGGTATGATGATAGTTATATAGGAATGGACATCTATTATTAATTCAATTGGAAATATAGCATTGATTAAAGGATAAAAGAAGGATGAATATATTGCTATCATCTTGAAAGCAATTGTAAGTTAACAGATCTCTGCATCTGGAATTAAAAAAAAAACCTCTTTGAGACTCTTCTGACCCCTATTATTCTATATGGATGTGAGGCTTGTAGTTGTAGTACATTTAGAGAGTCATGGAGGATTATTGTGTATACCCAAAAACTATCTAAAGCGTACAACGTGAATATTAAATGAAATACTCCCTACCATATCCTTTTGATCGAAGCTATCATTTCCCCCATTGAAAACATGACTATGACTAGCTATGCCATGTATTAGAAGAAGTTTTTCAACATAGAATCCAAGAGGTTTGCTAAAATTGTGTCTTACATTATACAAAACCCCCTGTCTTGAATCAAGTAAGGATGGAATAAGGATGCTAGATTTGGATATACCATTGGAGGATAAAGGATCATACGATCTTGAAGAATAAGGGTCGTATAAAAATAGTATTATCCCCAAATTTAAGGATAAGTTGTGGGGTGATAGAGTGAAAAAGGAAGCATAGAAATTATATGGAGGTCATCAAACCTAATATTGAAAACTAGAATTATCCATCTATCTTGAGTAGTATTAACAAGAATTATCTATGTATCTTGAAATATACTTTTAACTTAGTCAAAGTGACTCTTAGGTCAATCACGTATTCTTCAATACTTGACTCTACTCACTATAATTCCCCTAAAGCCATTTCTACATGTCTAAACTCATTCTTCTCACATGATGCCAACTCACATTTACCTAATGCATATCAAGAAATGAAACTATTGTTTACACTAGAATCAAGTAAGATTTTTTGTTTTGTGTTGTTAATTATGTCTATTGACTCCACTATAATGAACTGATGTTCTTCTTGGTTGTTGTTTATTGATGAATAGATTGTTTGATTTCCTTTCATATTCAATTATGGTCCTTTTCCTTTCCTATGTGAAAAACTTGATGAAGACTTTGGGAAATAATGCTATAAATGAGGTCCTCCACATCCCCAATACTTAACCAATGGCAATCCCCTTCAGCTATTTTGAGATTTTGTTGAAAAATATTTCCTTCGCTTCATGCTTCTTTCTCTTATAAATGTTCCATGATATTTCTACTATCTCATGTTAGAGCATGATGAAGCCAGAGATAAAACCCTAGTTTCCACTTCAGAACCTTCTCCTACTCTTGTTGGATTAAACCCATCACCATAGGGATGTCAGATTGAACTACCACCCCTAAAGAATTTCCAGGGAACTTGCACCATAAATTATTGTGGTGGACATCCTGATGGCCTGATGTCCCTTTTGATTTATAGGTAATCATTAACAAAACATGAAAATTTTGTTTCCTATTATATTGAGAATGGCCTCCACATTCTCACCATGACCCTGATTCGAGGGTTTAATCCACACACAAAACACTCAGCTTGGCATTCATCAGTATCTAGATAGGGGACATATTTTAAAAGCTCCATAAACATCACCTCATATTCCTCCACTTTTTTATTACCTTCGTCTAATGCATCAAATTCTTTGACATGCTACACTTGAATGTAGGGTGTTGAGTAATTTGCATGAAGTTTTACCTCAAACAACTCCGAAGGGATATTTTCTGATGTGAGATGCAACTGTTTGTGTAGATTTACCCACAATATCAATGCAGTTCCCCTTAGCTGGCATATAAAGATATTTTTCATTGAGGTAGATGCATATTATTTTAGTGCAAAACACCTTGTCATTCCTTCAAAACATTCTTTGACACGTTGTCTGACTTGTCCTCTAGGAAATTTTGGGAGGTTCATATTTTGTAGCTTCCTTGAAATATCATCATGAAGTTTCCTATGATCTAATCCCTTAGATCCTTTGGGCTTTCCTCCTTCAATATGTGGTCGTTCTTCCCTGGTACTAGATGTCGGTGGTCCTTTTACTGTTTCCAAGATTGGTTCAAATGAACGCATTATAATGGAAATCTCAAGTGTAAGAGTTGTTGTTGCTAACGACATTACTGGTGGTGTTAGTGACAGTGGTCCCCCTGCTAGTCGGGCTCATTTCTGACATGTCTATATCATCGCATATCTATTGTAGCCACATCAAAATTATTATGAGGCCCCAAGGTCAAAAATAAGGTTATAAAATATAACGTTATAAACTCAAGCTCATATGTGGGAATGGGTTTTCTACTATTATTACATGTAGGTAGTTGTTACTGATACTAAATGCAAGGAGGGCGGTATCGTTACCTTCGTGTTCTAATATTAAAGGTAATTTGATTAGATATGTAACAATGTATAACAATAATTATCATAGTACATAGCTCTTTTTACTTCATCAAAGGTTGTTTATTAATGGTTTTAAATCTATCCATATTTAAAACCATCCATACAACTCCTATATGGATTCCTCCTTATGATGATTAGTTATCTTCTAGCTTGATGTTTTCGAGAATATATATATTTGAAATGTAGCCCAATTTTACACATAAACAAATGTATGGGAATAAAGGTATAATCTCAAGTCAACCCATAGACATATGCATATATTGTATTTTACGTTTATGTTAGATAAACAAATACAGGAATATGCAATTTTTTTTTAATACAAATACCTTACATAAAAAAATTGTATACTAAAACCTTCATTATGATATTTGTACTCTAATAATAATTATATATAACTCCTTTGAGATATAAACCAACAATAAAACATCTCATAAAAAATTTGTATATAAAAAATAATATATAAGCAAGAGTGAAACTCTAACAAATATAGCTCAAATATATACACATGACAATTTATATAAACCAATTATGCCACTTTACCAAAAATATAACACAAATATGTACATTAACGGACATCGAAATGTGTAATATATGACCCACGCCATAATTATCACCTATAAATATATGACATATAACCCTAGTCATAATTAGAAAATATTTAATCGAATATTTAAGTGTAGGATATGTACGAGGCACATATAATAATAAATATACACTATAATGTTCCAACGTTGTATATAACCAATGGCACATCGATTTGAATCCACGTTGTGCTGTATAAACTAAAAATAAATAGATGTGAACCATGTAATATGTATAGTCCACATTATATATGATGGATTGTGTAGGATGTACAGTATGGATATATTTATAAACAATGGGACAAGTATGCTGAAGCCCACACTCGTTGCATTCATAGTCCCACTCAAAACCAAAATGATATATGAAATTAATACTCCAGACTGCTCCACTACACACACCAATGTTTTGAGTGATTCTAACCGAAAACCACGAATATATGCATACCACTATAATGAAAATCATAATTCCAAACTGTGAACTGAAAGCAGAGCCAATTGATATTGTGAAAAGATGTATAAATAGCAATTTAGTTCTCCAAAAACATATCCGTGATATTTTAAAACTTACATCATACACTATATACTACCAAACAAAAAAGGCTGGCAATATACCTAGACTAACAAAGGCTCGTTGTTTAGGACTAGTAGAATTTCACCAAAACTCGCTAAGATCGATAGAGATGAAATTCTTGACATCCTCATAGTTGGGGTTGGCATAGTACGATTGAGTGTGGTTTAGAACATTGTTAGAGAAGGAAAAATGATTGTGGCCCTAAAAGGTAATACCAAAAATAGTGGCCAAATGGGGAGGCGAAAATCTCCTTATGATATGGTAAGAAAACTTCTTTTATACTATAGAGAATAATTGTGGTCTCAAACCAAAAAAGTTGTTGATAGCTAGAAAAAATCCATTGAATTTGTAGAGAACATGATCAAAGAAGAGGGAATTGGCTACCAATTTTGTGTGCTTGAAGACTACCTTCTCCCCCACAATTATTCTATTGAAGCCATGGATATTACTCTTAAATGATTACAAGCATATAAAAGCACATGGCTTGATGTCAACATTTTTGATCTAAGAGATGATTTTTCCCACTGTAGATATGGGAAGTGAATTCATTTTGTAGGTTCGGTTGATTTTAATCCTCTTTTGTATGTCAAGGCATTGGTTTATGATTTAGGTAGAGAAGGTGGAAAACTATACGACTAGAGTCACGTGTTCAACACATGGAAAAACTAGTTTTTACTGAGCGAGGAGGTCATAATATCTTCCCATGTAATTGTAATAGCCAACAATTATCCTTCTAGTCACAATTTCCAATCCAAGCACATTAGAGAACATATGGAGCCTATGTAGTCTAATTTAAATCCCCCATGGGCTCTCTAAAAAAAGGCCAACTAGTTGGATACAACTTATCCTTATCACTACATCAAACTTCAAGCAAAGCCATATTATGATGTTATAATAGTTGGGGGGAGGAGTGTGGGCCTATATAGTATTATAAAGTTTGAAACTGATCTTAGATACATGTGTAGGGCCTATAACTATAGATCCATTAGCGACAAAAATAATTACATAAAATATATCAAATTAAATACATGTAAATACTTGTTTTCTCACTTATCTTGATCGTTGGCTAACATTGCTCTGTGGAAAATATGATTCCTCTAACTCAATTATCAAATTGACAATTTCCTCCCTCTCTATCTATGATCAACCTCACTATTTCCCATACATATAATACTTTTAGATCGAAGTATTATAGCCTCCATGAAGAAAATTCAAAGACCAATGCTTATCTTTCTCACATTTTCTTGTAAGTCTAGAGCCCCTGGATCATCCCATAGGTTCATCCCCTAATGTTCTCTCTTCAATGTCCCTTTCTTCCCATTTTCCTGCCATCAATGAATAAAACAAATCCCCTTCTTTAGTCTATCAGCATTCCCTATATTGGGGTGGTTTCTTCATCCACATGAAACCTCCTCACTTCATATGCATAATAAAATCCCTTAAAATCCCTGTCGACTTCCTATCACTTACAATGGAATTTATGAATTTAGGCGATGGTTGTATTTTTGGTTTTAAAATATATATATAAATATCAAACTACCTTTATTAATTTTAGGTGGTCGTCGAATCCTTATATTAAATGAACGATTAAAGTTATTACCCTTTGGTTTCCTAGAATATATTTATAAACATTAAATTGGTTCAAGATGATTGAGTGTGTTCTTTGTGTTTCATTTAAAAAAAATATTAGTTAGTCAACCTTTTAAATGGGTTTATTAATTAATAATAGTTCTGTTGATTGTAAAAAAAAATATTATATTAATTAAAATTCATTATAACAATTCTACACATAATACATTCATTACATCCTCGATATATATCTATATCTATCTATATATATATATATATATATATATATATATATATATATAATTATTTCTCTATATTTAGACATTCTCCATAACGGCCTGCTATGTATAGTAGTGCAATACATCTGATGCATTTATAGGTAGCTATGACATGCATTCCTTAAATGCATGCTAATAATCATATTCTTCCCATAATCTGAGGTGAGTCATTCCAATTATGACAATGATTCTTAGATTGATTGTCACATTGAGACAATGCTTGTCATAATGTGACACTCAATAGATTCTTTAGCATTCCAATGTCTCAATATCAAACCTTGACATAAAACCCTAATATTATACAATCAAATATAACCAAGCCTAAGGTTATTATTATAAACCCTTATATTATGAATCCAAATATTATAAACCTTACGATTAACATATTAAACCTTAAGGTTGTAAAGCCTAGGATTAATATTATAAACCATGATATTAATATTATTGTCTCTAGTCATGCAATATACGCCTCCATGGTTTACCATGACCATCCACTATGTTTCACCATGGTAGTCATGTCGATTAGTGTTGACTATGATGCCAATGTTTGTAACACCCTCCTCTCGTGTTTACCCAATCTAACTAGTCCACCATAGTAAAAATGTGACATGGATTTAATATGATATCATTCAACTCCACTTGTACAGTTGCGAGAATGACAATTTGACCTTCTTACCAAGCTACAAAACCTTCAGGAGCCAACCAAACCTTGAGAGTACTTGATTTTTCACCGACCAAGAGCATTAGTCTCTCCCATGACAAGCCATGCACGTTATTAAGACCCTCTAGTTGCTCTCCCTCGAAGGTATCCATCTCACTGTTGCCTTTTCATGCAGTTCAGTTTCAATGACCTTGAATTTTGTGCCACTTTTTGAGGGTCATGACTTAGGCCACTGCTAATAACTTCATGAAACTTCAAGAAATGATGAATAACAATGAAACAAGGTTACTAATACAAATACTTGAACAAGGACTTCATCCGACTGCTACTAGCCATGATAGGGATTTCATCAAACATGTCATAAACAAGGAATCTACAGGTCACAACAACATATATGACCATAGGGATCTCATACTTATCTAAGAATCAACAAAGAGGATTTATGTCCCCTAATATTAGTTGCATTGTTATTAGGTCATTCAATCATTAACATTTCATATATTAACCAAAACATTATGAGAGCCATACGTCATAACTATCGTAAAACATGCTTATAACTAGTAAATAACAAAAGGTATATCAATGAGTAAACAACCATTAAAGCCACATAATGGCAGTCACATTTACTCATAAAATGCCAAAGAAAAGGTAGTTTTTATGAACACATGCAAATCCAACCAAGTGAGGGACTTATAGGTACTAGCTGACCATAGATTGGGTTGAACTAAATCTCTTCCAACCAATCACCCTTGTACCATATTCCAAGGATTAATGTGGGATCTCATCAAACAAATCAAACAAAATCAAACAAGGGCTTCCAGAGGCTAACCACCTCAACCCTCAACCAGTGATTCCACCTCATGGTTGGACATAACTAAGCATTAGTAGATAGGTCTTTACCCATGTTGTCTAGTAGGGAAAATTTTAAGGATCAGAGTTTATCTTAAATAATAGCAACCTTGGTGAATATTACTAGTCCCTAATATCAAACTCTTAAAATGTTTGATGATAATTTTGTAAAAATGTTTATATTTCAATTATTTTATATTTGATAATATATAATATTGTAGATTTTATAATTGGAAAAATTGAAATTAGTGAATCCTTTTTTTTGGAAAAAAACATGGAATGTTATTCCACCTTCAAATGTTAACCCCTAAATTTTTCCTTATTGTCTAGGGCTCGAGAATGTTTCTTCTGACGAAGGATTCTAATACTATTAACACAAAACACAAATTTTGTAAGGCTTTACAACATTTGTCTAATAAGCGATTCCTGGACTAGTAAATCCACCCACCAAGGTCTCCAGAGAAATTTTCCAACCAAGGCTTCAAGGACTAGTTACTCAACTGAGGCAGTCATACAGATTCCAGAGCGTTTGTCCAACCAAGGCTCCAAGGTCTAGTAACCCAACTAATAACCAAAGGAATGTGAGGAACAATAGGAAAACAAATATAAAACCCACAACACCATGGTTATCCAGGAAATCAAAAGGCTAGGCAAAACCACTTTCAATCTAGGTAGTCCTTAGTGCCAATGAAAGATGATTACCAAGAAACCAAATGCATGTGTCATGCATGACAAAACTAGAAACGAAATCATACATGCAACTTCGTACCTACAAGAAAAACCAACTGTAGGTATTATTATTGATTTCCTCTTGGGATTTCCCTCTCATCCCTTGCTTTCTTGCTCCGAATCCCATGTATGTCACACTCCTCCAAGAGTAATCTAAGGAAACTCGAAGTGTCCGAGAACATGAGAGAGAGAGTAGAAAATGATAGCTCCAAAGATAAATTGACAAAAAGCTATAAACTAATCCTCAAAATCAATTTTATTAATGACAACTTTATTTTCTTCTTTTCTGCATTATTTTTCCTTCATTTTCCTCCTCACATGCAACTTGTGACCTTTCACCTCTGTTTTCTCCTGTCTCATGTCTTTCCAAATCCTTTTCCATTTCCTTTGCTAGTTTCCATAGCCATTCGTTAATGAGAAGTGATCCCCATCATTGTTTTTTTTTCAATATTTAACTTAGAATATGTGTCCCATGATCTTAGTTATTTTTTTTCCTTTATTAATTTTATTGCATGGATTTTTTACCACGATTTTTACAGAACCCTCCCCATTTGGAAAAATACCATCCTCATTGTTCAATAACACCTATCACAAGTAAGATTTCTGCAAATAAAAGCATACTCTCCATGGAAATTTTTAACTTTTCTCATTGCAGTATTTACAATCAACAACCTCTTGAAAAACAAACCAACATAACCAACATGAAAATCACACTGACATGACAAACATACCACTTGTTAGAGATTTATAAAAAAACTCATGGCAATATTTACATGCATATGATATATACACATATGTCAAAAGGTAACACAAAAACATGTGCACCAAACATTCACTCAACTAGGGAATAGAGAAGGATACATAGCCAACATCTGATCAACCATCTCCCATGTTGCTTCATTGGATGAAAACTGCTTGCCCTCCACTTTAACCTACTTGATTTCTTATTTTCAGACTATGAGAATCTTTCTCTGTAAGATTCATTAAGATTTTGATTGAAATTATTCTTTTAAATCCACCTACAATACATAATAGTCAATCACATTATCACCATATTTGACATACTTCTTAAGCAATGAAAAATGGAAAATATTATGGAATTTCATTGTCAAAGGCAATGCAAGTTGATAAGCTACTGGTTCAATCATCTCAAGAATCTTGAAAGCTCCACAAAACAAAGGTGCCATCTTCACACATGATCCAAGCCTCAAGGAGCTCTTCTTGGGCTTGATGCACAAGTACATGTTTTCCCCAACCTAAAACTCCTTAAACATCTTGTTTTCATTTGCATAATTTTTTTGTTTGTCTTGTGCTTCCTTCGTAATCCTCTTGATTACCTTCATTTCTTGTTCCATCTCTTCCAACATGTCTAGTCATATCAACAACATGTTAACTGGATCACTCTAACTCATGGGAGTATTACTACACCACCCATATAGTTCCTCAAATGGACTTATCCTTAGCGAATTTTGATACCTGTTGTTGTAAGTAAAGTCAGCCAACGAAAGATACTCTTCCCACCTCTATTGTTGATGCATCACACACATTCTCAACATGTCCTCCAATATCTTGTTGACCCTCTCCATTTGCCCATATGTATGTAAATTATAAGTTCTATTGAAGGCCAATTTTGTAGTGAAATATTTATTAAACATTCAAATACTATCTTATCATACTAATTGAACATTGAAATACTTTAAAATTTATGGCTTCTTTTTCTTCTTATTTCTCATTTTCTTTTCTAAATAAATAGAAAAAATAAATTTTGAAGAAATCAAATCAACAAATTTAATAGTTATTAGGCCAAATCAAAGTATTAACTTAAAACAATGACCTCAATGTTCATACATATATACTCGACTTCCAAGAAAAGTGTTGAAAATGTTGAAAATATTAGTATCCATGTTTTATGCTAAAATTAAAGTAGGTTGAGTCTCCAAGTAAAAATATTGGATATGAGTTATCTTAGTATATCATATATGGTGCATGATTCTACACTACACATCAGCATTATTGACACTTTCTTTATTACGGATATTACTTTAGTGTTGAAAAACTTTAAAAATTCTTTTCATAGTTGATGACTCATATTAAAAATTCGGTTTACACATCTATCACTATGTGGTATAACCATATAGACCGATTGTGGTCACATCCGGATGAAGTTAGGAAGGCATATATAGTAGGTTTCATGGTAAAAATATTATGGAACGTGTTCCAAACCTCAAATTATAATTTGAAAGCATTACATTATTATGGAACGTGTTCCAAACCTCAAATTATAATTTGAAAACATTACATTATAGTGTTATGAGTTGTGTTAGTAAATTCATAGCATTGTGCCATATGATACATTATGGAAATTTTATTTTGGCAATGGACTATTGCATCACTTCTATTAATATAATTCACAATATTTGGTATATTCTTCAAAATGGACACTATAATATATTTTAAGATCACCTCCTTCGATTACATTAAAAATTGATGTGGTAATTACTCGTATTATTTGATTAGAAATGATTTATTTTGGATATGCAATGCTATATGAAGATTTATAAGGTTGGAAATGTGTATCTAGAACTTTTCATATAACAAAAATTTATGCATTAATTATGATAAGAGTGTTCTATTAATGGTGTTGAATTAACATTTTTAGGAAGCTCAATTGGTGATCGAGGTAATGTGAGTTCTCAGATAATGGAGGCATACAAGGTTCAAATCCCCTGGTTCTGATCAACTTTAGGGAGAAATAGACAAATATTAGACCCTCAGAAGATCCTTGTGACACATGAGATATTGAGTTCCCCTAAGATACAAAACAAAAATGGGCTCGATTTAAAATCTAACCATTCTTGGAGGTCATTATAGTCGTGATTTACATAGTTATTAAGGATTTGTTTGATCACATGGATTTAATAACATGATCATTGTGTGTAGTATTTTGATTTGAAATTAAGGATTTTGCTTTGATTCTACATTGAGATTTGTAATTGAACATGAACTCAGTTGGTTGTGTAGTAGATCCTAATAGGATCTAAAGTCAGTATTTGCACAATAAATAACTCAATTCAAAGTGAGTACTCTATGTCATGTAAAATCACTACAATGAACAATTTTTGTTGATAAATGTTCAACTTTCCTAGGAGTGTATTTTTTCCTTTCCCCAAGAAGTTCCCTCCCCAAGATAGATAAAATAGTCTATCAAAAATACATATTTTTATGAAATAAAGTTATACTATTGTATGAATGAACTTTAATTTTTTTTTTTAACAAAAAGGAAGATAGCGGCTCTGTATACTAATATATTTGCGTGAAAAAATTGTTGCTTACATTACAGTGTCTAATACTTCATTGTCCTAACATTTTTCATCCCCTATTCGTCATAGAATCTCTGGCATATTATTGTTTTAGTTTTATTGCCCCAACAAAGCTAAGAAATTATTATGTTCGCTAGATTTGTAACATATATGGAATAATGCGCTATTTGAAACAAAGGTAAAATTTATGCGGTTAATATTTTTTTAACGAATTACACAGTAAATGAAATATATAGTTATTATGTTACGAACATTTTTTCATTTACTTTAAAGAACAAGATACGTAAAGTCAATTTTATAGTTATGCTTTTCAATGTTAGCTGTTAATAGGTCTCATAATATATATTATATTATAGAAAAACAAAGAAAACTACAATTTATTGGTTATAGGTTGATAGTGAAACTATGTATGTCCTCATGTAAATCGTATTAATACGAACAAACAAGAGAAGCTGCATGGCAGCAAGTCCCTGCCATGAGATCTCAAACCATTCCCATGCAGGTGACAGTAGCATTAACATTGGTAAAGAAACACCACCAGAAAGGTAAAACAAGAAACATCACTAGAAAAGGAAAACAAGAAGGTTTCCCTGGCTAAGGAAAGAATTTTATAGCTTTAGTTCATGATCATCCTCAAGTTACTTTTGGCACCTGCTTTACAAAGTTTCTTGTACTGAGAGCACATGGATGGTAGGGCCTGCAAGCCTAAAATTCTTTGACATTCGCTATTGGAACACCGGGTGCAAAATGCCTCAGTTCAGGAAGCCGCTGCAGAGCCATTGTGACACAACAAATTAGTACTTTAGTTTGCTCACTTTGGAGGCAGATTCAGGTAAACTAAGAAAGACTAACAAGAACAGACCCACAAATTGAGATCAAACCTGATGATGGGGATTTCGCAGAATGCACATAGTAGCTTGCGGCTACTGAAAAACTTTTTCAAACAATAAACATGGTCTTTGATACAAGAACTTTTTCAAACAATAAACCAGGTCTTTGATACAAGTTGAGTATTCGTCAAAGCAGTCTGTTTGATGCATAAAGCATGAACATTTGGGAATCGTTACAGTAAGCGGCCAACCTTCCATTTTATTGAGGTTTTCTTAGTTTCGAAGAATGCTAATCTTTCCTTACATCAGTATGCAGTACATCGGGTTCAAAATGTGGTTTAACGACTTGGTTCGAACTCTCAGCCTGTCAGTAATAATAACTACAATAGCTATTGGATTTGTGACTTCGGTATTCTTCTTTCAGATATTGCAGCACAAGAGAAGAAGAAACAGCACTAGATTGCCTCTAAGACCATGTCCATGACCAATTATAGGAAATCTTCATCAATTGACCCTGCCTGCTCACCGTGCTCTCAAGAATCTTGCTGAAAAATATGGCCCCGTCATGTCTCTGCGCTTTGGCTCTATCCCCACTATGGTCGTTTTCTCTTCTGATATGGCTAAGCACTTTCTCAAAACACACGATTTGGTCTTTGCCAACCAGCCTCTAACAATGACAGCAAAATACTTATGATGTGATTTCAAGGGTTTGATAGCGAATACAACAATTACACTGTGGGTTAAGCTTCAAGAGACGGGCTACTACAGAGAGTACAATCTGATCCCTCAACCAAGTGAAAATCATCATAGAGAAGAACATCTGTATTGCAGGTTTGAGCATGAGTAGAAGGGTAGCCACATGAGATAAGGTCAGATATGGGCACGTTGGTGGCTAATCTTCCTTGAGGAACAAGGCTGAAATTCTTTTGATTTATCACAAGTAGGGTAGAGCCTTATTTTGGTTATTGAACAATGGTTTTGATAGTTGGAAAGCTGGTCGAGTACACCTAGAAGGACAGTGAAGGTGGGCTATACTTGTAGAAGTGAAAGTGCAGTAATTTGAGGGTTGGTTGAGGGTTGGTCTGTTGCCCCAACAAGGCCAAAAATTTCTGACCTAAAGTGTGCAACGGATAGTGACTACCAGAAGAATAAAGTGGCAAAGCCAATAAACGTATAAAAATTGAACGGAGAAATCAAAAATTGCGGAATTAAAAATGTATTAAAAAAAATTCAGAGGACATACCTGTACAGGGTTCGAATCATGCTAGCCGATCATGGAAGGACTGGGAATAATAGAATTGAAAATTGCATATTGTACATAAATATATTATTACACGATCCTTGAAGAGGTGCTTGCGCTGCAAGGAAGAAGGTTTGCTCCAGCCCCTGAGCGCAACAGAATTCTCAAATTCCAGATAAGCACAGACAAATCAGATAGTGCATTCGAACCTAAGAAAAATGGGTATTTCACTGTAATCAGGACAAAAACAGATAAAATGGTTCAATTTGTAAACGCAGACCTCGATGCTGAGCTCGATTCCGGGTTTTGCAGAAATATGTATTCCAAAAATAAAGAAGATAACAATATTGGACGTAGTAATAAACAAGCTACCAAGTGGTAATAAAAAGGAAAAATTAATAATTAAAAGTTATATAAAAAATTATTAAATAAATAATATAACAATTGAGTATATAAAAAATATAAAGTAGCGGCACCGACTTCATGCTACGCATGAATACCAAGTGTCAACTTTACATTCGCTCAGTGAAGCCACTATTGGGACTAACGCCTAAATTGGCTCTGCCTCTTATGCTTACTATAATGCCTTTGCCTTTGATGCTTCCGCCCCTATTGCTTCTCCTTATGTCTTTGAAACAGGCTCTGTCTTTGTCTCTGCTCCCTCTCCATAAACTGGTGATGAATTAATGGGTGGTTTTGCAACTACTCGCTTCGAAACTGGAAGAACCAGATCTGTAGCCGGGCGAAGGGAAGCTGGGACTGGATCTTGACCTGGAAGAGATGCTACTAGGTAAACTCGATCAATTGATACTGGTTCACTGGCATCATGAACGGATACTATAATTGGTTCGGATGCTTACTAAGCAGTAGCAACTGAAACTAATGGGTAAGCTACTTACTCGGATGCTGGGAGTGAATAAATTGGATAAACAGGTTCCAAATAAAGCCTAGCTACTCACTCTCGACCTGGAAGGAATGTTGCGACTGAGACATTTATTGGTTCAAGGTAAACAACTGAATCTGCTACTGAAACTTAGTTAGATATGCTCGAACCCCAACCATAGGATATGCTTCTTTCTCCGTTGCTGGTTCTAGCTCTGCTCTTGGTTGTGCTGCTATCACCCTTGGACTTCTTCTTCATTGTTGCTTAGGCCTATAATTCATGGTTTTAGTCCTTCCTCTAAGTTTCCTAATTCAGTGTCACTTAGGGCTTGTGATTCAGGGTTTTTGTCCTCACTCGAGATTGCCTAGTTTTCGTTGGGGATTTGAATGGTTATAAATGTGTTCACTATGTAAAATTTATGTCTCAACATGAGTTTGGGCCAATGTTTGACAATACCAGAGAACCCATATGAGTGGGGTTATTATTCTAAAGTAAAGTAAGGGAATCCTACCACCAAGTGAGATGAATTAATGTTACAATTAAATCAATTTTTGTAAGTGTGATAAAGTTCATGAATTTTATTCTTTTTCTATTTTTATTAGTCAATGAAATAATACCAATGTCAATTAATACAACATTATTTAATATAATGTTTATTATTACTACAATGTATTGGTGGTTGTTTCAAAGCGGAGAAAGCCAATCCTCTTGCTAAGTGAGGTTGAATAAATGTTGCAATTAAACCAGTTTATATTCTTGTTAGTCAGTGAAAATACTAATGTCAATAAGTACAATGTCATTTAATACAATGTTTATTAATATAGTGTATTGGTGGTTGGAAATTTAATATAGTACAATCTTTGGTGGTTTCTTCGATTTTTTGTATCTTATTTCCCAATTTCCTTGTCATGGTTTTTCTATACTAAAGCTCAATTCAATGGTAACTTTAATAGCTATGAAATTTGAAGAACTGAAATCCTCTATGAGCAATAGATGTCAGGTTATATATGCTTTTGTATCTAAAGATGTAGTGCCTTTGAATGAGGTTATTTTAGGCATTCCAATAATAGTAGTATTGGGCACTAAAGGCAAAGGATTGGGATCTCTTGTTAGTAGATCTTTCTCCCAATTGATCATTATCCTAGGAACTCTTGCACATATTCCATTGAGATCTGTTGATATTTATTTGAGCAAGGAGAGTCTTCATGGTGAGGAACTTAATATTATTTTCCAACTTAAAATTTTGAATTTCATATAGCAGTAGTTAATTTTTCATTTGATTTGACCTCTCTGGAATTTAAGATTTGACAAGAACCATGCATTAAAATGAAAGTAGCATTATTGTTTGGTGTTACCTAGTAGTTAGTTGTCCTAGGTTTTATGTTATCATTTACTATCAATGTGAATGCATATTGTTGTTTCTCTTTTCTTCTTTACGTATTTTGGTCCTCAAATAATGTTCTAGTTAAATTTGACTATTAATAATAATGATCTACAAATAAATTCCTAAAAAAATATCGTAGTGGTCACAATTTGTGTCATATTGGCTCAAAGTCAAGTATGGATGCAAGAAAAATATGGTTCCAAGTTTGACACCTCAACCTCGTATCATCCAGATCATACAATTCTCATGGTTTAAAATTATACCCAATGGAAGGGATTTGCTATTGTAGGCTATTGATATGCGCATATCTTCCGTATATGCACAATTTTCGTATATGCACAATTTCTGTATATGGAATTTACGCATATACGATGCAGATACATAAACAACATGCACATTCGGAACATATGCACATATAGGAAAGTTAGGGATATACGGAAGATATGCACATATCTTCCGTATATGCACAATTTCCGTATATGCACATATCTTCCGTATATGCACAATTTTCGTATATGCGAAATTTCTGTATATGGAATTTGCGCATCTACGGAAGATATGCGCATATCTTCCGTATATCCCTAACTTTTCTATATGTGCATATCTTCTCTATATACACATCGTTTATGTATCTGCATCTTATATGTGCAAATTCCATATACAGAAATTGCACATATATGGAAATTGTGCATATACGGAAGATATGCGCATATCTTCCGTATATGCACAATTTCCGTGTATGGAATTTGCGCATATACGATGCAGATACATGAATGACGTGCATAAACAGAAGATATGCACATATAGGAAAGTTAGGGATATACAGAAGATATGCGCATATCTTTCGTAGATGCGCAATTTCTGTATATGCACATATCTTCCGTATATGCACAATTTTCGTATATGCGCAATTTTTGTATATGGAATTTGTACATATCTTCGTTCATGTATCTACATCGTATATGCGCAAATTCCATATACAGAAATTTCGCATATACGGAAATTGTGCATATACGGAAGATATGCGCATATCTTCTGTATATCCCTAACTTTCCTATATGTGCATATCTTCCGTATATGCACGTCGTTCATGTATCTGCATCGTAAATGCGTAAATTCCATATACAAAAATTGCGCATATACGGAAATTGTGCATATACGGAAGATATCCGCATATCTTCCGTATATGCACAATTTCCATATATGCACAATTTCTGTATATGGAATTTGTGCATATACGATGCAGATACATGAACGACGTGCATATACGGAAGATATGCACATATAGGAAAGTTAGGGATATACAGAAGATATGCGCATATCTTCCGTATATGCGCAATTTCCGTATATGGAATTTGTACATATCTTCATTCATGTATCTACATTGTATATGCGCAAATTCCATATACAAAAATTTCGCATATACAGAAATTGTGCATATACGGAAGATATGCGCATATACAGAAATTGCGCATATACGGAAGATATGCGCATCTCTTCCATATATCCGTAACTTTCCTATATGTGCATATCTTCCGAATATGCACGTCGCTCATGTATCTACATCGTATATGCATAAATTCCATATACAGAAATTGCGCATATACGGAAATTGTGCATATACGGAAGATATGCACATATCTTCCGTATATGCACAATTTCCGTATATGTGCAATTTCTATATATGGAATTTGTACATATCTTCGTTCATGTATCTACATCGTATATGCGCAAATTCCACATACAGAAATTGCGCATATACGGAAATTGTGCATATGTGGAAGATATGCGCATATCTTCCGTATATGCACAATTTCCATCTATGTGCAATTTCTATAAATGGAATTTGTGCATATACGATGCAGATACATAAACAATGTTCATATACAGAATATATGCACATATTGGAAAGTTCGGGATATACAGAACATATGCGCATATCTTCCGTATATGCGCAATTTCTGTATATGCACAATTTCCGTATATGCAAAATTTCTGTGTATGGATTTTGTGCATATACGATATAGATACATGAATGAAGATATGTAAAAATTCCATATACAGAAATTGCGCATGTACGAAAATTGTGCATATACGGAAGATATTTGCATATACGGAAATTGTGCATATACAGAAGATATGCGCATATCTTCGATATATCCCTAACTTTCCTATATGTGCATATCTTCCGTATATGCACGTCGTTTATGTATCTACATCGTATATGCACAAATTCCATATACAGAAATTGCGCATATACAGAAATTGTGCATATACGGAAGATATGCGGATATTTTCCGTATATGCACAATTTCCGTATATGCGCAATTTCTATACATGGAATTTGCGCATATACGATGCTGATACATAAACGACGTGCATATACGGAAGATATGCACATATAAGGAAAGTTAGGGATATACAGAATATATGCGCATATCTTCCATATATACGCAATTTCTGTATATGCACATATCTTCCGTATATGCACAATTTCAGTATATGCGCAATTTTTATATATGGAATTTGTACATATCTTCGTTCATGTACATATCTTCATACATGTCTTGTAAACTTCACTTGATTTGTCTATAGATCTTCCAGTGTACCATCCACCATAGTTGTAGACTTTTAGTGCCAATAGTAACCCAAAAATGTCTTTGCACCATCCACACTAGGGAAATAAGGTGGTTCAAAATATATCTGACGTAGGGCATCACAAGCACCTAGATATGATGGACCCTTCATTTCAATGCTACCCATGGCTGTTACTACCAGCTGCTGATATGAGAAGAAAAACCTTTTCACAGCGGCTTCTATTGCCTGGAAGGCCAACAGAACATGTATTGTTGCAACATGATAAGCACCTGAAGTGTTATGTGAGGGAAGTCCATGTGAATGAAACAAATGCATAAGTGCCTCTTAGAGCCTTGGTCCACCCTTTGGATCAGCCTCAACACCCATGACTTTAGGCACTAGATGCCTTAGTTCCTTGCATGCATTTGTAAGGTCTTTAAGGGGGGCAAACCGAAGGCAATATGCGCCTGCAAGCGTAATAGTGCTGCTAATTGCCAACTAGTGTTTAAGGCAAAGGAAATCATCTGGGTCCATCACTAGAAGCAAATTCACAATTTTTGTGAGCATCTTGCATATCCTTTCAACCATCCAGCAGTCTGTGGATGCTCCTACGAAACCCCCAGAATCTATTCTTTGATATATTATGTGCAACAATTCTTGGCCTACAAATACCCAGGCCTCAAAGATCTGGAGGACATTGCAAAGTTTGGCATCTTCTAGATTATGGAACTGTTTATGTTGTTTTAAAGAGTGAAAATATCTTGGCTTGCAAATTCTATCATATTCAAGAATAGGCTTACCTGACATATTTGGTTCCCCCAGACCTAAAGTGAAGGGAGTCCTCTGCATATGGCCTTCAATGGCAAGCCATATTCTAGAAACCATAGCTTCAGCTCTTTTCCATGTACCCAAACGAGGAAGTAAGCTCACTTCACTTGTTCTGCTAACCACAGGTAAAGAACAGGTATATACAAAAGTTGCACATATATGGAAGTTGTGCATATACGAAAAATATGTCATGCAAAAGGTGTGTATAGATATAAACTATGTGAATTTTGTATATTCGTAGCTTCCATGTATACATAAACTCCCCAAATAGGGAAACTCCCCTATCAAGAAACCCTCGAGATCTGAGTTTTAGATCACTGCAAACCCTAGATTTCCAAACCCTTCAACATTGATCATTCTTGTAACCCTCACAAAGACAAAAGGTAAATATTTATATTATTTTGTTATTAATCATTATTAATTGAAATGTTAGAATCCTTCTAAATTCATATTGCACAAAAAAGGAATACAATATCCCTCTATATGTACATTTTTCCATTTGGAAGTTGAAATGGTTCAACATCTATTCTTTGGATGTGAATTCATAGATCAAGTATGAAATCATGCCTTTAAAGAGCTGAATCATATCTCTAGAAGACTAGATCATGGAGAGGAATGCTTGATTAGTAGAGTACATATGGAAAGATAGGTATCATTAGGACAACCAGGATAGTTTCAACATTCTCTTAACTTACTAGGCCTAGTTGTCCTAATGATAACAACTCCTTATCAAAATGTGTCTTACACAATAAGTTGTGCATATACAATAGATGCACATATACAGAAGATATGCGCATATATGGAAGTTGCACATATACAGAAGGTAAGCATATATAGAAGCTGTGCATATATGGAAGATATGCATATAAAGAATTGTGCATATACGGAAGATAAACATATATGCGCATATCTTCTGTACATGCACACATATTCTATATATGCGCATATCTTTCATATATGCGCAACTTTCGTATATGCACAACTTATGTGTATGTGTAGTGATGCAAATGCATATAACCCAGGTCAAATGTTTACTAAGGGAGTTGGTTTACAAAGTTAGGATTTAATTAATTAATTTTTATTTTTTTATAGTTTTAGGAGAAAATGTTAACTCTTTTAAATAGGAGAAGGTTCGATATTATTTTGGAAGGTTTGAGAAAATTTTGGATTAGTTAGCTCTTATCTAGGGATAAGGGATTAGATGAGAGATTTTATAGATCATGAGAGATATTTTGGGAGTTAGTTTATGATCTAGAACCTACTTGGGTTCTAATCCATTTGTATAAATCTAGGTGAGCCCATAAGGCATGTAAGTATGTAGAGGTGTGTAAGTAGGTGTGAGAGTGAAGTATGAGAATTTCTCCTGTAAATATTTTTTAACTTTAATAAATTATATTTGAGATTTTATGTCCATTTTGATATTGGGTTTCAATCCAGTTTTTTATGGTATGTTCTTATTTATAAGTGCAAGACCTATGGTTAGACCTGCATCACGTAGTTTCTATATATGTGCATATCTTTTGTATATCCGTAGCTTCGACATATGCATATACGAAAGATTCTATATTCCAGCGGCGGGTGGTACCATATGCATATACAAAAGATATGCGATACAGAAGTTGTGCATATAAAGAAGCTGCGTAACTTCCGTATATGCGAATCTTTCATATATGCACATGTTTTTTGTATATGCACGACTTTCGTTTATGTGCTTCTTCCATATATGTACATATCAAGAGGTTGTACATAAACAGTAGATGCACATATACAGGAGTTGTACATATACAAAAGTTGTACATATACGGAAGATATGCGCATATACAAAAGATATGCAGATACAAAGAATATACGCATATACGGAAGTTGCGCATATATGGAAGATATCCACATATACAGAAGATACACATATACTCATATATGCACAACTTCCATATATGCACATATCTTCCATACATGCACACCTCTCATGTATATGTGTATCTTCTGTATATGTGCAGCTTTTGTATATGTGCATATCTTCTGTATATGTGCAGATTCAATATATGCATATATTCCGTATATGTGCATATCTTTCGTATATGCGTAGCTTCCATATATGCTCTCCCAAGGTCCATCCCCTCAACCTGTCTGACTGGCTCATGGAACTACACAATATTGTTCCCCATCCCTGCTTGAACTGTGTAGTGCACAATCTGAAGGCTCAAGGCTTCTCCTTGCATGTCTGAACTACGTAGTTGCATAGTAACTGAGCCCGTCTTCCCAACCTATCACTTGTTTTGGGTTGAGTTTATGGATCATAATGCATCATCTTAGGCTAGGAATTTTCGAATTGATGTTGTCTCATCATGATTGAATTGCAGGAATAGGTACCCTATCATGTCATGGAAATATTATGGAGAAGGAGAAGGAGGGAAGCATGCTCAAAGACACTCTTGCAGTTGAACTTGCAAGCTAATCAATCAGGAGAAAGTAAAAGGACACTAGTTTGTGACCATTATCCAAGACTTAAGATCATTGAATACTCCTTATCACCAAGGCATGCGAAGGTGAAAAGGAAATATTCTTCATGAAGACACTCGACTCTCAGCAACAACACTGGCTTAACATTGCCACATCATCAAGTAGTCCATGTCAGCAGTGTCATGTCATGAGTGGTCATATGCCACATAACTAGTGTGAATCATGTATATTGTATTCAAAATGTATTGTAAAGATTCATATAAGTTGAAAAGTCGTAGGAAGTCAAATAGTCATGAGGGTAGTCAAAGAGTCACCCTGGGTTATATATACTCCCTCATTGTATGAGCAAAGGACTTTTCACCTTGGCTCCACCAGCAAAGCATTAGAGAGATAAGCTAGTTCTTTTGTGGAGCAAGGAGTGGATCTCGCGCTCCACTATTGAAGCTAGTGATGTTGATTGTATACATTTGTCTTGGAACTTTTACTTAATAACAAAGCCTTCAAGGCCAGCACGTTCTTCATGCCTCCTTGAAATACAAGGCTATCAGGCATATAGATAAAGGGTAAGGACACTTAGGGAAAGATGCAGGGTTCGAATGACCCCAAGGATAGCTAACCTCGACACTCATCTATTTCTTTCCTAGCATCACAATAACATGTAACATAAGACATAAATTGTAAAAAAATACTGACTCTGCCCCATAGGGAATCTTATATGTAGACTATACATAATTAAGGGGTCTCAGAACCCACTATCTTCAAGGATCAATTCAAGCTCTCAAGGCTTTGGCTATGGCTTTAATTTATCATCCAATTATTCTACTATTCATTATGCATTTGGCTATTGTTCTGAAACAAGTCTGTCAAGACCTTCCACATGGCATATGGAGTCTCCTTCCTATGGAGGTTCAAGAAAATATGATCTTGAACTCCTTCTAGTAAGTTCCTTCTTTCCTTGGCTACATTCTTCTTCCACTCTGCTAGATTATGTGCATCTACAGTTGTTGGTTTCAGAGCATTTTTATCAATGTTTTCCTTTAATCCACTATCTTCCATGACTTCTTCCATTTGTTCCTTCCAAGAAATGAAATTTGAGCTACCCTTAAGGGAATACTCAAGCCTCAAACCACAAGACACCATCTTGATCCTGCTGCTAGTTTTGTAGAATAGATATGAAAAACTCATTCCTCCTGCAACGAAAAAGTCATATTCATCTCTTCTATTGTGATTTTAAATCTGATACCATGTATAAATTCTTTATAGATTCAAACTGTTAATTGTAATTTACTAAAACAATAAACTTGAATCTACTCTACTAATTGCGAAAACAATTAACGATCACGAAATCACGAAGCGTACAAGAGAAGTAATTAAATCAACACATTACACAATGATTTCTTAGGGAAGTCCACAACTAAAAACCCGTGTTATCTGTATATTGCATTGGTCAAAAAATATGAGAAGACTACAATGCTTTTCCCAAGCCCGAGCAACCTCTGAACTATCTCTATCTATCTCACTACTTCCTAAACAAGCCTAGTCCAGTACTTAACCAAATTTTTGATTTCCCAAGTTCCTATTTCCTTGCGTTGTTTCCTTGTGAAATAACCCCTATAAATTATGGAAATTCTTCATCCACAAATACACAATACATTATAGGCCTTCTTCTGACTGCATGCACCACCTGTACAATTCGGATAATTATACAATTGATAGTACACTACCCTTGAACTCCAATCTCAACATTGAAACTCATAGATCACACATGCATGCATTATTTATGGCTGAATCATCAATTAATTGGTTGAACACTAAATTTTCTCTCCATTGCTAGACCCCCTACTAGTTCCTCCAATAGTTGGAAATAGTTTAACTGACATTAACTCAATTAAACTGAATTAATTAATTACAACTCAAAATAAACTCAATTAGGGCTCCTATAAAGTAAGATCCACTCTACACGACTCAAGTTAGACAATCAAATAGAATTAATTGAACCAACTAATTCAAACTAACTTAGTTAACTCGTACAAGTTGTCATGTGATGTGGAATTACAATTTTCTTCTAATTTAATTTAAGTGAAAATTAAATTAGAATATTTCTTGGTGCCATTTTCAACACAATACCACTAACAACCAAAACATACTACTCATAGAGCTTTATAACATAGCTTATTGCAGTATTTACAAAAACCACTCCTGACGACATGAAAAACTATCGCTTCCCGAAGCTTTATAACACAACTTATGAAGATATTTACAATAACAACCACATATACTTATGCACATTTTCTTCAACCAAAAAATAACCATACCATCTATGGAGCTTTATAAATATATCTCGATACAATATTTATAATAATATACACATATATACATATGCACATTTTCTCTAACCAACAAATAAAAGGATGTGATGCTTGCATCCATAACAAGGGAGTCCAAAGGTTGACACATCCACGCTCAAAGTAATACCAGGATTCACCTACTTCCTAGGAAGTATAGATTCCATTGCCAAAGTTAAACATGAGAGGTGTGCATGTATGGAAGATATGCTCATATATGGAAACTATGTATATATGGGTATATCTGTATCTTCTGTATATGTGCATATCTTCAGTGTATGTGCAGTTTCCATATATGTGTATCTTTTGTATATGCGCATCTTCCGTATATGCATAGATCTTCCGTATATGTACAACTTTTATATGTGCACAACTTCCATATATGTGCTTATATTCCCTATATGCATAGCTCCCATATATGCGCATATCTTTTGTAAATGCACAACTTTTTGATATGCACATATACAGAAGAAGTGCATATATGGAAGTCACACAACTTCTATATATGTGCATATTTTGTATCACATATCTTCCATATATGCATATGATACCACCCGCCGCTGGAGAAATGTCGAGGTGTCATTCAATCCTCTCCATTCTCTAGTCCAAGATTCCCATACAGTTCTCGTGTCAGTCTAAGATAGTCTATCCCAGTAAAAACTTAATATTCCAGTAAAGTTCTATAGTTTGCATGTGTTGGTCAAATCGTCTAATTGTGTGTCCTATATCTGGGATGCAATAAGCCCATTCTATCGTAATCTTAGCGTTTGAGAGAGTAGTTCTATGAGAGGATGCCTCTCCCTCAAATCAAAAGAGTTCTTCCTAAACATTAGCTGGTGTAATCTCCCAGAAGTGAGATGCAAACATAAAAACATACCTTCTAGAAACAATTTCACAGCAATAGATATCCAACATCTACATTACTTTGGGCAATCCATTTTTTATAATGTGATTTCGGATATTTAAATTGAATTTCCCAATGAAAACTGACACGTAATCTCATTAAGAATTTGTACTACTGTGCAACAAGTTAATTCTTGTTGCAGTGATGAAAACCTTTGTCGTTATTATTGGAATTTAATTTTTTGTTGAAATTGATTCAATACACCACAGGGAAGGTTACATTAAATAAAATAGTTTCTCCATCTTTCACTATCATATATATAGAATAATCACGGTGTATATTAATTTTCTTAGGAGATTTCCTCTCGAGAGTCTTTGAAATTTTTGCAATGCATACAATATATACATGAATTTTATTAATGTAAGTTATAATGTATGAATGTTAAATGTATTTATTTATTTTTATAGATGTTAATGTAAAATACATGATATCTATCTATCTATCTATAATATATATATATATATAACCACATCTATATGTTATAACAAATATTGTAAACAAAAATGAAAAATATAACTACTTTGATATTGGGTAACTCTTTCAAACGAAATAGATCAACACTTAACATTAATAATTTGATTAGTACTAGGTGTGAGTCAGCAAACCATAAGTTACAAAAGGTTTCGGAAAAAATAAAGCATTGCTATGTAGCTATTAATATTATTTAATACTTCTTATTAAAAATAAATATTTAAATTAATTTAATTACTGAAAAAATAAAGCATTGCTATGTAGCTATTAATATTATTTAAAACTTCTTATTAAAAAAGGTATTTAAATTAATTTAATTAAGAAGCGAGGGTTACACTTTCTTTAACTTCTTTTTGAGGTTAGTATCTCTTTAGCCTTGGGAGTTGGTCTTCATCCTTAAGGATGGTCAGCGTCATCTTGCACTGTCAGTTTTTCCATGACCCTAGACACTTTTGTTTTTCAATAATAGGTTTCAACAATATTAAAGATTTTTTTCCCACTTGTATCATCAAATTGGGTGCACTTCACCTCCTCCAAAATATGGTCCTCTTGATTTTTTTTCTCTTTTCCTCTACTTGTTACTCAATTTTTCCATTTTTCCAATTTTGTTCTCTTTCCCTCTACCAACTCTCTAATTCTTCCATTTTTCCTTATGTTTCCATAGAACAATAGCTATGCTAGTGTTTCTCTTCCTATGAAGAATGATGAGAGGGATGAGTAAAGGAGGAAGGTCATTCTTAGGAAACTCGTTTTCTTCTTCCTCTCTCCTCTCTGTTGTAAGGAATCTCTTTTCTTGTAAGCTAAAACTCTCTATAACACCTAATGATAACAACCCAAAATTTCTCTATCTTTGTCACCAAAGGGGTTACACTAAGCATAACTAAAACTTTATCTAAAATATCAAAAGATCATGTATCTTGGCACATCCAATAACCAAACTATGATAATTGAAAATATGAGGAAAAATATCCAAAGATTGAAGGGAGACTATAGGAACCATAGGCCTCACACACAATGTAACTATTGAATTCTACATATAGTAACCATATACCTCTTATCTACTTATTTTTAATCAATTAATATATAGTATTATTAACAATTAACATAATATCAAGCATTTAATTAATGTATATAAAACATAGTAATATGCATATATCTTAATTAAAAATATTCTATATATCTAAACATTTATATTTTAATTATCTAAAATCTTTTCAATAATTAAATGTAATAAATACAAATAAATTTATTACTATATAGTTCACTGGGTTTTGGATACATGGTGACATAGTAACATATATCTTAATTAAAATTACTTTATATATCTAAACCTTTATATTTTAATTATCTAAAATCTTTTCAATAATTAAATGTAATAAATACAAATAAATTTATTACTAGATAGTTCACTGAGTTTTGGATACATATTCATATTCATAATCTTTAGCATGGCATACTAGCAAAATTAGCGGTTAAAATGGATTATATGGTTTATTATATATATATTATATATAAAATGAAATCTCCTTTTTATTATATTTATAGTTAGAATTCAATTTAAAAGATTTTTTTATTATACATAAAACATTTATGTGAAATATCAACTAACAAATTAAAAGTAAATAAACAACTATAATACTGTACATTTATCTATATGTTTAAATTTTAAATACTTTTAAAATCTTCATATTATTAATTTGTTTTTTATTTTACCTTCTTTTCTCTTTTTTTTTTTAATTTAAATATTACTTCAACATAATTTGAATATTATGTAATTCACTTCTACCTATATATCTATATATGTGTGTGTGAGTCTTCTAGTTGTTATAAGTAACATTATCATATAAATCTTCAAGTAAAAGAAATATTTAATTACTCAGGAAAATTATAAAATAATTTTAAATCCACATTATTGTTAATATCAAATTAAATACATCAAGTATTATGTGATTTCCTTGTGTAAAGGATAGACATATCCTTAATATCCATATGTTAACGTTTTAAGAAATTTCAGGTTATTTTACCATTCCATTAGTAATTGTGTTTCTAAAAGTAGTTTTTTAACACTCACATTTATGACTATGTTTCAAAATTAGTTCGTCTAGCTCATTATTAAAAAAATCATGAAAATAGGAAAGAAATTCTAAATGGCCTGGAAACCTAGTTGAATAATTTAATTTTATATTTTGAAAATTTGTTTTCATCATTGGAAAAATGCCACTCTTATAGTTTTTAAATAATATTTAGATATTGTTTAAAATGAATATTTTAATAATTTTCAATAACAAATATTTCATTATTGCACATAGAACAATTGCTAATCACATATTTAAATGGTTTTTGGGGAAAAAATAAACATTTTATGGACCCAATTCCCAATTATCTCATCCAGCTTTTGACATTTACTTGCTATAAGTATATTTATGTGTATCACCATAAATAGTTGAATAGCATTACTTCAATACCAAGTGGAAAATCTCTCACTAAATCACTTATTTATTATATTTTTCTATATCACAATAAATAGTTGAATGACATTACTTCATTAAGAAGTGGCGAAATCTATCGCTAAAGCATCTATTTATTATCTTTATTCCTAAGGTTAACTAGGTCAATTGAAATTAGCCTATTTCATTTGTTATTAAAGTTCAAATAATATTGTAATACTAATAAAAAGTGATAGTATTTAACCATTACATACTATAGACAACTTATTCCTAAATATTATTATAAGTAATCATCTAAAATTTACTATTTCAAAACTTGTAATATATTACAAGTGCTTCATACTAAGCACGTCTAGAAAGAATATTTTCTTTCTCTACTTGTTATTAAGTGTATGAATGTAATTTCAATTATCTAATTTTTGAAATGGTTTAAAATTCTAAAATCAAAATTTTTTATAATGAAAATTTAGCTAATTAAATAAAACTTTAAACAAATCCAATTATAATAGTAGACTATTAGGAAAATATTTTAGATTATTCATTTTGAAATAAATAGTAATAAAAAAAACAGTTTTAGATTTTTTATTTTGAAATAAATAATAAAGAGGTCGAGTTTACTTTAAACAAATTAAATAATAAAAACACTAGTTTACTTTAAACAATTAATTATAATAATAAAAATATTTCATTAAATTTGACAAATTTTTTTTAAATAAATATAAAAACGAGCTCTGTATTTGAACAAACATAATAAAAAAATGTTCAGATTTTCATTTTAAAATAAGTCATGAATTAACTTTGTATTTTTGAACAATTTTACATTTTCCAAATTCTTACATAATGCAATATAAATAAAAATTACACTAGTATAGTCCACATAATCTAAACATAAAACCCCAAATGGCAAATATTCATATGTTAATAATTTTCATAGTCTATGGCAGATTCTTCTCAGTCAACAAACGGCAAAAATATTACATCTTAAAACTATGATTACCAAATGGATGTGTGATGGCACTTGAGAAAATTCGGTTTATCATCTTTGTTTAAGAAGACTCTCACCTTGACACTCTATTTATATGCTTTTAAAACTAGTCTTCCAAGAATAACAGATCTCCAAAATTTATTTCAAACATAAGATCCAGTAAACATAGTCCAAGATCATTTAATTAATTAATGAATACAAGCTCAGGGTTCCTCTTGTTTACCATTCCCATTCCATCATTTTAATTGCTGCGAAAACATACACACATGTAGACTTAATATATCTTTTTACTTTAATATTTATAACAAAAATCCACATCATTTTTCAAATGAGTTTAGCTACACTTCAACGTGACTTAGCAATGTTAATGATATTCATATCTACTGTGAGAATAACTTTGACTTTACAACAGTTCCGTTTGTTTTTTCCATGGTAAATCGTGACCCTCCTTTACTCAATCCAACGGGGCAAACTCGTCCTTGTTGTTCTTGTCTTCCTATTGACTTGAATATGGAATTTCCGCTCCACTGAAAGCGCAGCTAGAGTTCCAAAGATTGAAACAATCTCGATCCATCACCAAAGCTAGCGCTAAGGCAAGATCGGTCAGCTATATACTTGAAGGCACGATCGCCCAGTCAGTTTAGCCTGGGTTCGAATCCCATTAAAGCACACAACAATATGAAGAAATTCAGAAGACCTACCTGATTATAATTTAGTGCCTCTTCGTTGGAATCCAATGCAGAAATGGTGCCCACGGGCTTGCTGCGAAATACAATAGCAACCTCTGGAGATTTTCCCAGGCATCAGCCTCCATGGGATGCGAATCAGAAAGCCTGTGTCTGGATACCCTTCATTTCAGCCTGATTCAATGACATTAATTCACTACAGTCCCTGCTCTTTGGTCTCTCCAGCGTCCTTATCAGCGGTAGGCAGTGTTCGTAAGTGAGACTTTTCTCGTCTAGAGATGGACGTTCCAGGTTGATTGCTTCCCTGGTCTCCTTCAGCGAGGTGCAAGCGGGAGCAGAGCTGAATAAATTGGGGGCAGAGAATTCCGTAAGCCCTTCCATTATTTTCCCTCTTCTTCTCCCACCACCATTAATAGCCACCCACCCACCATTTAATTTGAATTTTGAAAATTTACTGCTCAACTTCTTGAGTTTGAAATCTTGTGGCATTCATTGGATATATGTGGATAGTCTGCATTAACTACATGATAGGCGTAAGTCGGAATGGTGTAGCCTTTCGAGACAGCGCCGACCAGAAAATGATGGGTTATATATGCACATACATGCCCATGTGCAATCGCCAGAGGTTGGAGATGGATGCATGGTCGGGTCGCGAGATGTAACATGTAACATGCGATGGATGAATGGTCGGTCTGCGAGATGGAACATGTGATGACGTAAGGAGGGATGTAAGGACGTAGCATTTATGTTTCTATGGAGGTGGAAATAGCGCTTGCCTGGCCTAATTAGGGACCTTCAAAGGAACCGCAGGACAATATTTTCCTCCATCATCATTGAGTTCCCTCTTTTCTATTTTTCTGTAATTTCTTTTACTCTGTAATTTCTGTTTGTTTTCAAGAATGGAATCAAATCCTTGGAAATCATTTTGGGAAGCAGAGTTATTGTGGGCATAGACAGCTAGTCAATCTGACAACTAGCCCTGGGCTGAGATATTTTTAAATGTTGATTAAAATCCCCCTTTATCTGTATAAATAAGGGGGAGAAACACTTAATAGAGGTTATGGAATTCTGCACCATGAGTGGTTCAAATTTTATGGTTCCATTTTGGTTATAATGCTTTTTCATAAGGGACTCATAGGATGTATTGTTGAATGTAAATGGATTGGGGAATGGGACTCTTTTTGAAGATTAATAAAACTCTCTAGGGATTCCAATCATGTTAATGTGCAATGTGTTTTCTCCTCTGTAATCTCATTCTATATATGTTTTTCTGTCTCTAAAATAGTGTGATGAAGTTGTCAGTTTCTCCCTTGTTCATGATTATATATTTGTTACCAAGTAGAAACAGTACCTATGTTAGCTACATATTTACTTAAGTACCTGTAACATGCACATATCTGCTTGAGAATTTGGATACAAATGTGCCCATGAGTATATGGCCTGAAACCCTAACTAGCGCTCCACTCATTCCGCTCTTGCATCTCCTCCCTCTTCCATATTTCTGTCAAGACATTGTTTCTTAGGATTCTGTGATTTCCTTATGCATCAAATCCCTTTATTTCTCTCCTCCTCTTCACCTTTACTACAACTGTGATATTAAGCTTCCCATTGTTGTGTGTCAACCACTAAAACCAGACTTTTCTCTCTGAGATTGGCACAATTTACCCCCTGAGCAATTGAACCCATGCATTGGCTTGTGTTTACCTTAATGAAGTCCAATTGAACCGAGCTCCCCTTTATCCTCTTTTTCCAACTACATGAAAATTGGAGTGCAACAGAAAACCCCCATTGATAATCTCAAATGCACTCCTCTATTTAAGATGTCCTACGCACTAGTCTACAAGAAACCCAGAGGTTGTCTCTAGGAAGCTTTCTATATCTCCTGAAGCACTTGTGCTATAGGTGCTAGAAAAAATGACAACAGCAGGTATACTACTACTACTAGACACATGGATGTCAAAAACAATTAAAAACCATTGGATTCTAGGGGCCTCTCTCATCCTTGAAGCTCTTACTCTTCAATTGTTGGTATTTTTTACCTTTCTCACCTATCTGCATTCTATCAGGGCTCTAGTAGGTCCTTCCACTAATACCATGAACGACTACATACGGGCATGCTACAAAGCATCGAAAATTGTAGACTTAGTGGAAAATTCTAATTTTTAAGTCGTACATGTGAATAAGTAAGCTGACATATTATTCCACAATTTGAAGGACTAGTGCAAGTGGTTGGGCATGTCTCTCCCCATTAACCATTTCCAAGATAGAATTGTCGAAGCGGCCAAAATTTCCTTCTAGGGGCTCGTGAACAAAGGAAAGGAAACAACAAATACTGGCTATGAATCTAAGAATTTGTAGGCAGTAATTGCAGGAAATAGCTGGTACATGCTTTGTGAAAGAATGAAAGGTAATCAAAGTCTTTTTATTTTTTACTCGTATTTAACAAAAAAAATTATGGAAATTATAAACACTGTAATTCACATTAAAGGAGGTAATTTTTCAAACCAATTCCATAACATCATCAAAATCACCATTCTTTTCATTTTTATTGTTGCCTCAAATTCTACACCTGCTCACCCCCCCCCCGCCCGCCCCACCCTGCCCCAAAAAAAAAAAAAATTTTTTGATTGTGCAAGCTTGAGCTACAACAAATTATTGGTTCACTAGAAAAACAATATGTAGAAAGTTCATATTCAACATCATAGGCTACAATGGAACGTAATACCTTAACTATATTGCAATATAGATTTCATAAAATTGGTACAAATCAAACATTTGGGATTATGAATTTGCAACAACTCTGAACTAATAGTGAGTGGATGAAAATTTACAAATATTAAAATCATGATATTTACATCTTGTTATAATATTCTTTTAGCACTCACACAACACATCATGTAAACTAATGTTTAAAACTCAAATTAAAAAAGGGGAAGAGTTAGCCCATGAGACAACTCAATTAATGATTGCCATGATATAAAGTATTATATAAATGATAAGATTCAAAGTTCAAATCCCTGTGGTTCAAACTAAATAAAAAATAAAATAATTGAAGACACAATAATTTGGTAACTTAACCCCATTCCTCGTTATATCAACCAAAAATATTATAGTATTAAGAAATTTAAAAGGAGGGCTTGGTTATTGATTCCAAAATAGTAATTTGTTTTTCGTCCCATATACACCATATGATTACACTTTTTGAGGATGATGTAACAAGTTGGGAGCAACGCTTTAATCTAGACCCTAGTGTCGACTACTTTGGGAATTATTTTGTTTCTAAACATGTGCAGGGTAAAATAAATGTAGCTTTTCAAGCTTCCTTCTAAATTTCATCCCTAGGACTCACAATTGTTGACTTTCTCCCCTGATACTTCCCACTTCATACAAGGTATCCCATAATTTCTCCTCCATGAATGCCTATGCCCTCAACCTACACTCAATCACTATAATATCTCTCATTCTAAACATAGAAGTCCTTCACATCAGCCAATGAACTTTGTATCCCATCCAATAGTTTTTCCACATTAAGTGAATGACCTTTGATTCTTTCACAAAGCATGTACAAGTTATTCCTTATGATTACCACCTTCCAATTCTTGGATTTGTATCCAATATTTTTCATTTGGTTTCCCTTCTTTGAGATTCCCTGGAGGGAACTTTGGCCACCTCAACGGTCCTTTGATTGGGATCCCCTAGAGGGAACCTTTGGTCACTTCAATAGTCCTTTGCTTGTGATCCCCTAGAGGGAACTTTTGGTCACTTCAACAATGCTAGCTAGCTTGGAAGTCATTGACGGGGAGAACCAAGCCCACCCACTTGCAAGATTCTTTCAAACCATGGAATAATTTGTCAAGTTATTAAACAGTATGACTTGATGATTAGAATTTTCCACTGGGTCTACAATTTTCCATGCTTTGCAACTTGCCTATATCGCAAACATGAGGATGTTTTTGATGGAAGATATTGATTACAATGTAGTAATATTACTCTGACATTTAATCTATTTTATGTCATTTTATTTTCATTCAATTTAGTTTCTCCCTTGGCCCTTCCTGCTTCGTAGAAGGTATCCCATAATTTATCCTCCGTGAATGCCTTTTCCCACAACATGCATGCAACCACTATAATCTCTCACATTTTAAACATAGAACTCCTAATTAATCAAAACATCCAAAGAACTTTGTATTCCAACAATTATTCCACGTTAAACAAATTAGCTTTGATTTCTTTCCAATTCTTGAATTCATAACCATTATATGTTGTTTGCTTTCCTTTGTCTGTGAGGCCCTAGAGGGCATTTTTGGATGCTTCGACAGTTCTAGCTTGGAAGTTGTTAATGGGGAGAACCAGGCCTAGCCACTTAAGACCCATTAACATTGTAAATGACCCATCATTTTTTTCATTTAAGACCCGTCATTAAGACCCATTAACATAGTAAAAGAAACTTCAGTCTCAATGTACAAAGCACAAAGAAAAAATACAAATATTAAAATCACAATCTCTACAATTGGTTATAATGTTCTTTTAGCATTCATACAACACATCATGTAAACTAATGTTTGAAATTTAAATTAAAATAGTTGAAGAATTAGCTCACAAAAGTAACTCAATTAGTGAGTAATCCAGTTAGTCATTATCATGTAATTGATTGCCATGATATGAAGTATTATATAAACAATGAGATTGAAAGTTCAAATTCCGATAAGCCAAATCAATGGAAAAAGGAAAAGAAAGAAAAAATTGAAAACTTCACCATTTGGAAACACAACTAGTTTAGTAACTTAGCCTTATTCCTCATGATATCAATCAAAAACATTATAGGATTAAGAAATGAGGGCTTAGTTGTTGGTTGAGAATGGTAGTTTTACATCCATAAAACACCATAAGAAATGAGGGCTTAATTGTTGGTTGACAATAGTAGTTTTCCATCCATAAAACACCATAAGATTACACCTTTTGAGAATGATGTAACAAGTGATGAAAATGTAGAAGAAAAAAGACACAATTGACCCACAAAAAACAATATAAAATATTGTTCTTCTATTGATCACACAAACTTGACTTGATTACAATAAACTCATCATAAAATATTTATATTTTTTTACTTATCACTAATTTTTCAACCTACCAACACTTTCTAAATTTAACTTTTCCAAATATAAAATAAACTTAAACTTCTGATATTCCCTCTACTTATTTCAAGTCAACCGCTCACTTCATAAACTTAATTTCCAACCAGAAGTTGAGAGAGATGCTTTAATCTAAACAGCTAATTTGGGAATTATTTTGTTTCTCCACATTTTCTTGTTAAAATGAGTGTTGCTTTTCAAGTTACCTTCCAAGTCTAATCCCCGGGACTCGCAGATGTTGAGTTACTCCGTTGGCCCTTCCCGCTTCGTAGAAGGCGTCCCATAATTTTTCTTCCATGAACGTCTCTGCCCACGACCTGCTGTCAGTCACTATAATGTCTCCCATTTTAAACATACAACTCCTAATCACATCGGCCAATGAACTTTGTATTCCATCCAACAGTTCTTGCACGTTAACCTGTTGGAATTTTCTGCTAAATTCCTTAACAAACAGACAACACAAAAAAAATGCTATGTTTTTACTCTGTTTCTGCACAGAAAACTGAAAATTTCGTTTTCTGGAATAGTGTTGCAGCAACAGGATTCGGTGTTGCAGCAACGTTGATCGTGGTGTTGCAGCAACAGGAAATTTCTGATAATTTAAAATAAAAACTGAAAAACAGAGTAACACTCAGCAACACAGAAAATGGTGAAACATTAACTGAAACTTTAACTTATATTCAGTAAAACAACTGATATAATAAAATAACTAATACAGCCAAACAGCTTCCTTTACCTCAGAAAATTGCAGGTGTTTAAGCACTGTTGTGCGGTTACAAAACACTCTATTTCTGTTCAGAACTCTTGTTGTAAACACTCTGTTTTTGTTCAAAACGCTGCTGTAAACACTCTGTTTCTTCCTTGAAACATTTTTCACACTTGTCTGTAAATTTCATTCATATACTCACGCTGTTGCGTACATAAAAAAAAAAAACTTTTGCACTGCTGTGCATTACAGAGAGAACTCTATCTCTGTTAAAAAAAAACTTACGCACATTGCTGTGTTTTTACATTACGAATTCAACAGAAAACAGAACTTAACATATTTTATGTGTTGTAAGAACAAGACTACATCTATGAATAAAAAAAATTAAAATCCTACCTACACAGCAATTAATTACCATCATTTCGTGAGAGACCGCCATTCCGTAATAAATTGTTGATTCAGGAAAGGAGTGGAGCTGCGGTTGTTTACTAGAAAAATCATCAATGCAGAGGTATGGCAGTTGATTCAACAGTACAGGGGTATGGAAAAGGACAACCTCAACAGTTGAAAATAATATTTCAACACTCCCCTTTAGTTTCAACTGCTGGGTTATCAGTCATACCCAGACATTTCCTCAAAAACTCAAAACTTTTCTGTCCCAAAGGCTTGGTTAGAATGTCTGCAACCTACTCCTGAGTTTTGCAATGTACTAAGACAATTTCTCCATTATTTACCAACTCTCTGATATAATGAAACCTTGTGTCAATGTGTTTCGTTCTCTTATGAAACACAGAATTTTTGGATAATGCAATAGCAGAACTGTTGTCACAATAAATTACAGTTCCTTTTGCCTACTCTTGGCCTAATCTCCTTAACATCCTTCTCATCCAAACTGCTTGACATGTTTCTGTTGTAGCTGCCACGTACTCTACTTCTGCTTTGGACAATGCCACAATTGCCTGTTTCTTGGAAGCCCATGAAATGGCTCCTGAACTCATGTGAAAAACATAACCGGATGTGCTTTTCCGGTCATCTACACTTCCAGCCCAATCACTGTCAGTGTATCCAACTAAATCTGAACATTCTGAGACAGTATATAAAATCCCAAACCTTTTAGTACCTTTAACATACCTCATAATCCTTTTTGCTGCCTGCCAATGTGCTTCTTTTGGCCTCTCCATGAATCTGGAAATTAGACTAACAGCATACATTATATCTGGCCTAGTTGCTGTCAAATACATGAAGCTGCCAACTATGCTCTTGTACAGACTAGGATCAAAATCCTTGCTGCTGTCCTCTCTGCTGAGTTTTAATCCCAGTACTGTGGGAGTGATTGCTGCCTTGCAATCTTGCATGTGGAATCTTTCCAACACTTCATTTACATATATTGCTTGAGAAATAAAAATTCCATTTTCATTTTGATCTACTTCTATTCCTAAGAAGTATCTCAGCAAACCCATGTCAGTCATCTCAAATTCTTTTTTCATGACTGATTTAAAATTTTCAGTGAGGTAGTCATCATTACCTATAAAAATCACATCATCAACATACAACACTACAATTAAAATCTTACCATCCTTTTCTTTGATGTAGACGGTGGGTTCTCCTTCACATTTGTCAAATTCATTTTCCAGTAGATAGGAATCTATCCTACTGTACCATGCTCTTGGCACTTGCTTCAACCCATAAAGAGCTTTCTTCAATCTGCACACTTTGTGCTCTTCACCTTTCTTTTCATAGCCTAGAGGTTGTTCAATGTAAACCTCTTCCATTAACACTCCATTTAGGAACGCCGACTTCACGTCCATTTGGTAAACTTTCCACTTGTTTTGAGCTGCTATGGACAACACTGCTCTCACGGTTTCCATTCTTGCAACCGGTGCGAAAGTCTCTTCATAATCTCTCCCATACTGGTGCTTGTACCCTTTGACAAGCAGCCTTGCCTTGTGCCTTTCAATTTTGCCTTCAGCATTGCTCTTGGTCTTTTAGACCCATTTAACTCCAATGACTTTTTTACCTTTTGGTAGCTCAACCAAATCCCATGTCTTGTTTTTCTCTATGTTATTGATCTCCTCATCCATAGCTTCTATCCATTTCTTATCCTTAATTGCATCTTCGAAATGAATAGGGTCTTCAACATGACAATATAAAGAAAATAAAGAATTCATACCTTCATTTGCTGCTTCTTGCTCATAAATGTCATTTAAATTTCTGAACTTCTTACCTCTTTCATTTGGTGTATAAGTGCTTGAAGATGCACTTGAATTTCCTCCTTGTGGTGTGCTTGGAGAAGCACTCTCATTTATCCTCAAAGGTGTTCCTTGCTGTCCATGTGTTGGCGCTGCTGTTTGGGGATGTATTTCAGCCATCTCCTCATCATCTTCATCATGAGACAAACAGTTTTTAACATTCACTGTTTTCTCTATGCTTCCATCCCAAGCTTCCTCCTCAATAAATTGAACATCTCTGCTCACAAAAAACTTCTTGGTGGATGGGATATACAACCTGTAAGCTTTTGATTCCTCACTGTATCCAATGAAAATACATTTCTCCCCTTTGCTGTCCAACTTCCTCCTTAGCTGATCTGGAATGTGCGCATAAGCCACACATCCAAAAACTCTCATGTGGGTGACTCCTTGCTTTCTTCCACTCCACGCTTCTTCCGGCACCTTGTTCATCACTGCTTTTGTAGGACATCTGTTCATAATATACGCTGCACAATGTACAGCTTCAGCCCAATAATCATTTGGCAAATGCTTTGCCTTTAACATGCTCCTCGCCATATCCATAATTGTTCTGTTTTTCATTTCAGCAACTCCATTTTGCTGCGGGGTATAGCTGGCTGTAAATTGCTTGTGAATTCCATTTTCTCTGCAAAACCTCAGGAATTCTTTGGAGATATACTCACCTCCTCTATCTGTTCGCAAAACTTTGATGCGTAGCCCACTCTGATTTTCCACAAGTGCTTTGAAATTTTGAAATTTTTCAAACACTTCGCTCTTATTCTTCAGGAAATAAACCCAAGTCTTTCTGGTAAAGTCATCAATAAATGTTAGGAAATATTGGCTGCCTGCAAGTGATGGAGCTTGCATCGGTCCACATAAATCTGAGTGGACAATTTCTAAGGGTGCCTTTGCCCTTATGCTTTTCCCGGTTGGATAACTTTTTCTGTGTTGTTTTCCTAATATGCAGCCTTCACAAAGGCTGTCCGGTTTCTCTATCAATGGTAATCCTCTTACCATCCCTTTTTTGCTTAACAAGTTTAGACCTCCAAAATTGAGATGTCCAAATCTCAGGTGCCACAACCAATTTTCATCCTATGGCACGCCTTGGAAGGCTTCTTGGGTAACTGCTGCAATTTCATTTTTGTTTTTCAAATCTACCCTAATCCTGAGAGGGAACATCCTGTTCCTTGTCATCTTCACTTCAGCAATGCATCGTTTGCTGGGTGTTATATCCATGATGGTACACACATCATTCACAAAATAAACATTGTAACCCTTTTGAACAAGCTGTCCAATACTCAAGAGGTTACATTTCATTCCGGGGACATAATAGACATCTGCTATGGTTTTCCTTTCTCTTTGCTTTGTAAATATTTTTACCTCCCCTTTTCCCATAACAGACACTTTGCTATCAGTTCCTAGTGTGACCTCTGATTTCATATTTTTATCTAGGGCAGAAAAGAGAGCTATATTTCCTGTCATATGGTTGCTGCAACCTGAGTCTAAAAACCATATATCCTCACTGTTTGTTTCAGCCATATTACAAGCTAACAATACATTATCTTGGCTGGTATTTTCTCTAGTAATATTTGCATTAGATCTATTGTTCATATCATGCTGCTTCTTCTTACATTCACTAGCATAGTGCCCATATTTTTTACAATAATAACATTGGACATTGGATTTTTCATACCTTTGTCCTTGAGCATGATGTTGTCCACTTTGTTGGCTGCTTCCATGGCCTTGGTTCTGATTTGGATTGCTGCCTCTTCCTTGAGCATTTGCTGGGCTGCTTCTTCCACCTCTGTTTTGGCTTCTACCTCTTCCTCTCTTGTTTCCTCTGCCTTGACCTCTTCCTCTTCCAAAGGACATCTGGGTGTTGAAGGCTTGCTCTAGAGATGAGTTTTCATTTCTACTCAACCTCTGCTCATGTGTTATCAGTGATGCATGTAGCTCATCAACTGAAAAGTTTGAGAGATCCTTTGTCTCTTCAATGGTGGTGACAATAGCATCAAACTTTGAGGGCAAGACCCTCAATGTTTTCTCCACAATCCTCCTTTCTTCAATGGTTTCTCCATGAGTCTTCATATGTGTAATCAAACCAATTACATGTGTGAAGAATGAGTCAATGTTGTTTGACTCCTTCATGCACAGATTCTCAAAATCTCTCCTCAGCAACTGTAGTTTTGCTGTCTTCACTTTCTCCATGCCTTGATAGGCTATCTTAAGAGTTTTTCATGCTTCTCTGGATGTCTTAGCTGCTGCTATCCTTGGAAACACACTCTGATCCACTGCTTGATACAAAAATACAAGGGCTTTTGAGTCCTTCTTCTTATTGCTCTTCAACAACTCTTTTTCTGCCTGAGTTAATCCATTAAACTCTTTTTCATTTGCTGGCTCTTCAAATCCATATTCAACAAATTCCCATAAATCTTGTGAGGCAAATACAACCTTCATGGTAATGGCCCAATAGTCATAGTTTTTCCCGTTGAACTGTGGGATTTGGGTATTAAACATACCCATGCTGGTGCTAGCCATTCTTTCAATACTTGACTTGGATTCTTTCTTGGCTGAGTCTTCACTCTGCTGGCAAGGCTGCTACCACAATAAACCCTTTCTTCAGCTTCTTTGACACTTCAAAGAGCCTAGACTGACTCTGATACCATGTTGGAATTTTCTGGTAAATTCCTTAACAAACAGACAACAAAATAAATGCTCTGTTTTTACTCTGTTTCTGAAAATTTCGTTTTCTGGAAATGGTGTTGCAGCAACAGGATTCGGTGTTGCAGCAACGCTGATCGTGGTGTTGCAGCAACAGGAAATTTCTGATAATTTAAATTAAAATAAAAACTGAAAAACAGAGTAATGCTCAGCGACACAGAAACTGGTGAAACAGTAACTGAAACTTTAACTTATATTCAGTAAAACAACTGATATAATAAAACAACCGATACAGCTAAACAACTTCCTTTATCTCGGAAAATTGCAGGTGTTTAAGCACTGCTGTGCAGTTACAAAACACTCTGTTTCTGTTCAGAACTTTTGCTGTAAACACTCTGTTTTTGTTCAAAACAGTGCTGTAAACATTCTCCTTCTTCCTTGAAACATTTTTTGACACCTGTCTGTAAATTTCCTTCATATATTCACGCTGCTGCGTACATAAAAAAAAACTTCTGCACTGCTGTGCATTACAGAGAGAACTCTATCTCTATTCAAAAACAACTTACACACACTGCTGTGTTTTTACATTACAAATTCAACTAAAAAACAGAAAACAGAACTTACATATTTTATGTGTCGTAAAAGAAAAAACTGCATACGTGAATTAAAAACAATAAAATTAAAATCCTACCTACACAGCAATTAATTACCATCATTTCGTGGGAGTCCGCCATGCCGTAATAAATTGTTGTGTAATCGTTGATTTAGAAAAAGACTCGTGCTGCGGCTGTTTATTGCCAAAATTATTAATGCACAGGTATGGCAATTAATTCAACTGGAGCTGCGGCTGTTTACTGGCAAAATCATCAATGTAGAAGTATGGCAGTTGATTCAACTGTACAGGGGTATGGCAAAGGACAACCCCTGCAGTTGAAAATAATATTTCAACAAATAAGAGATGCTCTCCGTGGAAAATTGTTTGCACTTTTGTTGCTAGCACACGAACACGCTATTATCCAATCAATTTTTTTCATTGACTTTGTGCCATTTATGGTTTCATTCTAAGGGCCATATTGTGTATCTCTATTTGATTTAATATTGCTACAAGTGTTTCAGAATAATTATGTTGGAACTACTACACACTTACATGTGGACTCTTAGTTAGAGCATGGGACTACATGCAAGATTATTTTTGCATGATTTATTTCTTGATTTGCTCATTCTTTCACTCCACCACTTGCTAGTTATCTACAGAACTTGTTGTAGGTGTTGAGTCTTCTCATTGATCACCACTATGGTGCATTACTTTGGGATCTTCACCAGTGATGCTATATCATGAGCATTGTAACCTATTTTTTAATGAACCATTCTTTTGTTCTTTCGATTTTCTTTTAGTGTTTTTGCTTTGCAAAGCTGTGTGTTCAACCTTTACTATCTAGATTCATCCATGCAAGTTTTCTAACACATTTACAAACTATGCCATTTTGGATTTTATTTCAGAAAAAACCCATCTAAAACATATGTATCTCTCCTTTCTTTACTATTGTTACCTGGGTTTTGAATCAGTTGTGTCGCTTATGGTTTTCATTTCAAAGAAACAATTAGTGCACGTGTAAAATTTCTGAGAGCTTGAAACTGAAGAGAGTGTCATCTCAGGGGATAAATCATAATTTATTTTGGGAATTTTTGGTTGTCTTCTTTTTATAAAGATGATGGAACATAGCTATTTGAATCTTCAATTTCATATTGCTCACGGGATATCATCCAGCAGAAAAAACCTCTATACTGTCATCAAGCCATTCCCAAACAAAACAATCCTTATAACAATCATCAAATCCTCCAAGGTTTTCTTAAAGACTCAAAATATTTTAAAAAATAATAAAAAAACAATTCTCCCATAAACCATTAAATCCCTGTAAATCCGTTAAAAACTGAAAAATAGGCTCCTAACTACCATTAATTCCATAAATTCTTTTAAGGATTACATCGTAATGGTAATTGAAGGATACTGGGTAAATCTACTTTAAAAATGTGAGCGAGAGGGGTTTCTTTCGACGTTATCTGAGCGTTAGCCATTGCAAGAGCATCCCACACACCGCCCTGATGGTTCTTATACCCTTCAAAGTAAAATTAGATATGGAAAGAAAATTGTTGCCTAAATCGATTGTAGGACATCATGAAAGAAGTGGTGAACAACTCTGAAATTTTCTCTTGTCTGGGAATAATTATGGACAGGATTCCTTCCTTTGCACTACCCATCCCATGTTCCTTTCTGCTACAGATTTGGAAACATCTTTGACATACAGTACAAGATCGTATGGAATAATAGCAGTAACGATGAGCACTACTGAGCTTATCTCAATTGCAGATTGCTCAAGCTCGTTGATGTGAGCAGTGGGGTCCCATCCGTCTCTGTTTCCTTTTTCGTTAATACTTTCAATATTTCGGCAACTCGACAACTTTTCCCATTTAGAGTGCGTCGATGGGTCTAACTCTTTGAAGTCAGTGAAAGTGGTTGATAAGACATGAACTTAAATGCATTCAATGCTACCACTGTGCCATGAATTTCAAATATCTTGGCTCATGGAATTTCAAATTTCAATTTGAGTGCGAAATTTCTACAACAGGGTGTTGAACTGGGATGAGATTGCTATTTGTTTCATTTTAGTGTTAGGGATTGATGCATTCAGCCTCTCGGGAACCTTTGTCGGAACTATCCCCATTGCAACAACATGCAGGGAAACTCTGCTTCAATCCCTGTACATCCCTTTGATCAATATCACTACTCCAAATCTTTTTTCTTGAAGATGTAGCACGGATTGGGTACCACCACTGCCATGACATAAAACCCTTAGCTCCCCATCCTCGGAGTCCATCATGTAGGGTTTAGTAGTGACTTCCAAAACCGTCAAGCCCACGAGAGTGGACGCATAAAAGAAGCAACCACAGGTGTATGTTGTAGTTAACACATTAAAGAAATATTGCTAATAGTTTACCGCTCCGACGATTAATTGAGCAGGTTCATTGCTTATTCCCAAATAGGCCTATTTAGATATCCCATCATCTAGACCATAAATTGGAGAGTAGGAAACCCATTCCAATGGTTCCCAGCTTTGGGATTGTATGGAATATTATTTTTTCAGCAGGAGTTTCAATGGCAGCTTGGGAAAGTTCCAAGAGCTTTAAAGATTGTCTTTTTTTAGAGTTCCGGCATTCCTTTAAGGTCAGGGAATACAAAACCTGTAGAGAAATACGTTGAACTTCCCACAAAACATGAGCCTATGTTGAAACTTTCGTAGGAAGAAAGGCCAAACACATGTTTAACACCAATTTCCTTAATGGAGAAAATTGAGCAATCTCTTATGGGTTAAGAAAGCGTGTGGCATCAATTTCTAGGATGTCAAGCAGATGAGTATTTCTTTTGTTTTTTATGCATATATATTGCAGAAGATTGTGTGTGGATATTGTATATGGAAATCAATGGTTAAACATTAGAGTTGTCTTTTCTAATAAGAATAACTAGAGAAACATGTCATAGAAGTGATAATGAATTTGACATTTTATATATATAAAAGAGAAAGACTCAAGGAGAAAGACACCCAAAAAAATATATTTATATATAAGAGAAATTATATATTTATATTATTTATTATATTTAAACTGATTTTAATATTTGAGTATTTTGAATCAATATTAATTTTGATTATTATATAAATTATATAACTAAAAAATATTTTAAATATTTTAATTTTTAATTTTTTTATTATATAATATTACGATTTTGAGAAGCCGTACCAAGTTTGCAACGTTCCCACATTCCAAAAACTCATACAACATATAATTTCTCAAATTTATATTTTTATCAGAGATGTGCTCATGACGAAATATCTTCTCCATCTACAAGTTGTGGCTATGAATGGTCTTTCTCCATTTGGGGAACATGGATATGAATTGGGATCAGATCTAGGCATTCAGGTTATGTAAACACCCTTCACAACGCCACTAAAGTCCCTTCCAATACCATATTATGATTTCCACACTTTTAAAATAGAAGTTTATATTGGAAATAAAAAACTAATTTACTTGATTTTGTCCCTTTTACTTTATGTTAAAATCGAAGTTTATGTTGGAAATAAAAAAACTAATTTACTTGATTGTGTCCCTTTTACGTGATGTTCTCTTGCATGCCAGGATACATCGCAATAGCGTTGACAGTAGAAAGTAGAGGGTTAATTCGGCCAGAGCCAAAACAATCCGTTGATAAGCCCGCTGCAGGTTAGAAAAAGAGGTCTTGGTTGCTGGATCCTGTAACGGTTTATTATACCCCTGGAGTTATATATTCCTGAAGATCACTTTGGTGACGCTGATGTAGCCGAAGAGAGAGAAAATATTGTGAGGGTCCATTCAACTATTTCCAACGGATTATGATCGATACAATTTCAAATATAAAGTTTTCAAGATAGGAAAGTCCAGTAGACGCTTTTTCCAGGAAAATATGTGCTTTGGATGTATTTACATATCCGTCCTATAATAATTTAAGGACACTATTGATTTTACCAGCTTAAATTTCTGAATTTGAAGTTGTTCTTCGAGCTTAATTGTTTTGATTGTATGACCATATTACACTTGATTGATAAAATTGGCCTTGATTATCAGAAAAATCAGTCCATATTGGTTTCCCAATAAGCTGCCAACCAGACTCATTGACTTTTATAGTCGAGAAAAATAACTAGTACTGAATACGAGCATGATGTTGATGATCTTGATGAATACAATGTGAAGTTTATTTTCAATCCAATGAAAATATACTAAATCACTCTTCAGGTAAATCTCTCTTCAGGGCAATTGGATATTGCATGATTCGATGATGAATGTATAGATTTACATCACATTCTTATGTTGGTTGTAGGACTTTCTACTTTCAGTTGTTGGGAGTAAATTTTTATAGTGAAAACATTTATCCACATCTGGTATTAAAACAATTTTACTGATATTTTAAACTCGTTGACTTTTAGAATCCAACTAACCAGAGCTAGGACTGAATACGAGCATGATGTTGATGAATTCTGGAACCTAGTACACGTGTAATTTATTCCCAATCCATTGAAAATATACTAAATCACTCGTCAGGGCACTTGGACACTGCACGATTCGATGATGAATGTATAGATTTACATCACATTCTTTTGGTTGTAGGACTTTCTACATTGGAGGGTCTGGGAGCAAATTTTTGATATTGAAAGCATTTATCTATATCAAATATAAAAATAATTTTATTTATATTTTAAAATTCTATTTCTACAAATCCTTGATATAGATTAATGGGAAACATTCCTTTTAAAATTGTTTGTTCAAATCTTATGTTATATTTTTTCCCGAGAGACTAATTTAATATACCTGATATTATAGTGATTTCCATCCAAATTGGCTTCATATATGACCTGAATAATAACCTAACCTGGTTGATTCTATAACTTCAGAATGAAAAAAATACGATAAATTAAATAGGTAATAAAAAAATATTCATTTACTACAAAACTAACTTTTAATCATAGCAGTACATGCTTGAATTTAGAAGATTGTCCATTGCGGAGGTTGTCACATTCATTAAAGTTGTAGGACCTTTGGATGCGTAAATGAAACATGATATTTTCTTTATCACGATCGATGTGTAAATGAAACATGATATTTCATTTTCCTTATCATGATATGGAGGATGTGTAAATGAAACGTGATATTTTCTTTATCATGATAGGGAGGATGTGATGTGTAAATGAAACGTGATATTTTCTTTATCATGATAGGGAGGATGTGATGTGTAAATGAAACATGATATTTTCTTTACGAACATATAGACAAAAAAAACACAGAATAATATTTTATCAAATAACTTATTTTTTATATTTGATGTCACAATTAATTTTTATCAAGTAGTTTTCCTATATATTTAGCGGCCAAAAATATATTCCACAAATATGTTGTTGAATATATAGGTCATAATTATAAGATCTTTGAGTGTGTAAATAAAATAAGATATTTTCTTTATGATATGAAAAAAAATATTTTTTATATCAATTAATTTATTTATGGGTTATTTAAATTAAAGTAATTAATTTATATTAGATAATTTTCCTATATTAATAAAAAAATATGTTATTCAAATATGTTATTTTTGAAATTGTTTAAATTAAACTTAAAATATGTTATCAAATATATTATTTTGAAATTGTTTAAATTAAACTATTTTGTTTTGTAGAATCATATTGCAATCTAAGAAATTGTTTTAGCCTTACATTATTCTTATTTGTGATGATGTGTTATATATAGTTTTCTAATAAATAAGTTAAATAAGAAGAATAATAAATTAAAATGTATTATAAAGTTATATATGTAGGGTAAATTGTTTATGAATTTTTAAATCTAATATTCCAAGCCATTTTTTAAAATTATGTTTTTTTTTTTAATTTACTTTGATTAAGAAAGCATATACATATATTTAAGGAAACATTAATGAATCTAAAAAATATCTAGTGTTAATTATGAGGAGCTTTGTTAATACATTGTTGTATGACATGGTTTTCTGTAGTGATGGAATGCAAAGCTCTTGTCTTGTAATTACAAATTCTTCATCATAATTAGTATTTAAAATGGTGAAGTATTTAAATAATGTTTGTCATATTGTTAAAAATAAATAAATAAATAAAGGTATTGTGGATTATGATTGTTTTAATTAATCGGTTTAAAATATGTAAGAAGATTTGTATAGTCTTTAAAATTCATATAAAAGTTGGATACTAATACACTTTCTTATATGAAAACATAGGGTTAGAAGTAAAAAAATTAATAAAGAAAGAAACACATATAAAATTAAAATAATTTAATAATATTTTTACAAAATAAAGATAATTTATCATTAACTTATAAGGATATACGATTTTCCTTTTGGTTTCTACTTACTCTTCTATATTTTTCTATGTGTGGTGCCCTAGTCACGGAGATCAATTCCATAGATTATATCATGCTAATGACCTATATGATAGGATGTAGATTTCTATTACTTTGGGTTTCCATGTTAGTTCCTCACCCAGGGTCTCTTTGGTATACACATCCCTTCCCTTATCAAACAATGGTGTCTCAAAGGAATTGATGGAGCATTTGTCTCTATCACCAATGGGCTCGGATTCAAGGTTGCCAAAAATTGTCAATTTCACTTGGAAAAGAGTCATCCCTATGTCCAACCGTCTACCATTCCAATGACCTATTCCCCCCTTCCCCTTTAGTTTCTAATATATCCCTTCCTATCAGGCTCTCTCCTTCAACTCCTTCATCAACTCTCGCTTCTCCATCCTTAGCATATTAAGGGTCCTCGTTGGATTCCTATTTTCAATTTCCTTTATCTCCTAGACCAATTGGTTTTGTCGATATCTTCCTCTCACTAGATATGTTAAGTAGTGATGGTATCCCCTCTCAATTGAATTCTCCATTGAATTTTCCAATTAAATATTTTCCTAAACAGAGTAATAAAATGCAAAGCTGATGCGCCATGTTTGGTTTTGGGAAAGGACATGCAACTCAACAACATTCACTCCATGGAGGAGGAATCTATCATAGGTTAATTCACATGAAAGTGAATGTCTATCGGGGTGCTAAGAAAGTGGATGGAAGACTTATTTGCATTGTTATGTTATACCCTCACTTTATGTTGTTGGAAAAAGGATGGTTGTGATGGGTCACTACCTCAAGTTCAGACATTGAGAAAATATTAGATAGTAGATTGCATTGGGGCTCACAAGCTTTGTACATTAAAAAATGTCCTTAAATTTTGACCCTAGTTTTGAAAGGTTGGTTATGATTCTGATTTGGGTTTGTTTACAGGGCCTTATTTTGATATTTTTGCCAAAGGATGTCTTGAAGGAATTATAGAAAATGTTATTCTTCTACTATGAAATGGATTTATTTTACCTACATTCTCGTTACATGGGAATGGAGAGGAACCTGGTTGGACATAATATCTCAAGGTTCTTGTGAATCTTGTCTTCATCTCAATAAGAAATTTGTCTTATAAGAAAACCTTTGATTATAAGTGTAACAACCTCGGGTTAAGTTTATATGTAAATAAATTGAACCAAGGTCAAGGGGTAAGTATTCCAAGCTGAATGGAGGGGAAATCCCCAATTTGTAAGTTTATCAATGCATCCTCTCCTTTGATCAATTCTAACATCAACAAAATTCTGAGTAATGGTGAATCTATTAAAATTTGGGAGGAATCCATTATGTAAAATGATCTGCTCATTCAATTCGATGATATAAAGCCTCTAAGGGAACATATGCAGAGGGCATGAATAATTCATCTTGCAAACATCTCATATTGGTCTGAGGATTGTCTATGGAAAAATTAGAAAACCGTTGGCCTTCCTTGCCATTTGAGGCCTCTTTGGGAGTCATTGGAATGGAAACTCATTGGATGTGCCCCAACCAATTAGCTTCATTAGGAAAAATTAGGATGGAAAGATTTGTTCTATTCAGTCAAAGAAGGATATACTGAGCTGCTCTTTCAATGTAAACTTCTCCTTGAGGCTGCTATCTAGAGGAAAATATGGGGCCCCAATGCTATCCCCAAAGTTAAGATATTTTGTTGGCTTCTAGCACGTAGGAAAATTCTAACTTCATAAAATTTAAGAGAAAGAGGAATTCAAGGACCTTATGTGTGCCCCCTTTATAAATCCTAGGAATAGACCATCCCTTACCTATTCATAGAGTGCCCTTTTTCCAGATCGGTCTAGATCGCTGCTCTAGGCCCCATTAGTTCAAGAATCAAGTGGTATTATGATATCTCTGATCTCTTCTAGGCCTGCAATAAGTTTTATGAGGGCTCCCCTCAATCCAAACCGACCTCTAAGACTGCTTGGACTTCTCTCGCCAAATTTATCTGTCGGAGGACTTGGAATTATAGGAATTCCACAACTTTCCAGAATCAACTCTAGTCTTACAAATCGGTTTCTTTACAAGCCCTCTCTTTATTCCTTGAAGTAAATACCATCCACCATTATTCACAGCTCCACTCCCTTGAAGAGGCTTGGGTATCTTCTCTAGCCACCAAACATCCTCTTGACAAGACCTCTCCTATGAAGTCCAAAATCCCATGCTGGAAGCTATGAGGTTCCTTCGCTGAACTAAAATCCTGGAGAATACAACAAAATAAGTGGATCTCTCACTTTGATGGAGCCTCCAAGAGGAATCCAGGGGTGGCAGGAAGGGGAGGGATTTTGTTTCATCCTGATGGAAATGTTGAAGCTAAGTATTCATGGGGTTTAGGGAAAAGATCCAACAATCAAGCCAAAACTTATTGTCTCATCCAGGTCCTCTAATGTATAGAAAAAGACAAAGGGGTGGAACACTTGATCATTTTAGGGGATTCTCTCTTAACGATTCAACATTTAAAATTTGATAGGATTCCAAAAGACAATACACTTGCTAAGAACTTTCAAAGAATCAAAAAATTATTGGCAGTCTTCCACAACATGGAATTGTATCACATTTTGCAAGCTAACAGCCGAGAGGTAGACAAGCCAGAAAACATGGAATGTTCCTTGACAGATACAACACTTATTATAATGAATCTAGATCCAAAATGATTATTCTTCAGGGGTTCACAAGTCTCGTGGCTCTATGATAAGGTATTTTTATTCACGGATCAAGGTAGATAATTTTGTATTTGGTCTCATCCTATACTCATTAATTAACCGAGACCATCACAACCACTCCTCGATGTTCAATAATGAGACAACCCACCCTCACATGACATCACAACTGTTCGTCGACATTCCGTTAGAAAAATACGTGTCTTCACTTGGTCACTCTTAACATGTTGTGTCTATATGTTCTAGTTTGCATTCTCAAAACATCGCTCCCACCCAGTTCAAGTGTAGGGAAATTTATCCTAAACATGTAATAATGAGGAAATCAAAGAATTTTGTAAGCGAAACAATGCCTCAATTAATGTAGCTCATGTGGGATGACAGTAATGGAGGTGTTAAATTCTTTAGGGGCCTCAACCTGGGAGGATTCTCTCTTATCTCTCTTTCTCAGGTTCTCTTTCGTATTTTGTATTTCGAGATCTGTTTGTTTCTTCATCTACCAATTGTAGCATCAATCAACCCAACTTATCCAGAACTCCTTTTAGAGTTCCTTTCTCGGTTCCGGTATCTTCTCAGGTTGTTGATTGTGTCGGCACGCCATTTCTGTTGGTGGTGTTTTTAGCGTTCGAGCATCGTTATAAGGACCTACGATCCTTGAGTGCTCTCGGCTTGAAGTGCGACAAAGAAAAGTTGAAGTGCGAGCTCGACCTTAGCACGCGAAGGTATTATGAAGTCCGTAGGAGGGAAGAGTGACAAGTTTATAGCGTGGGAAACATGAACGCTCAACCCACTGGCTGACCTACAAACATGGGCAAGCCGACATGTATCCTGGGCGAGATTGTGATGGAGTAGGGGCGTTGGGCAAGTCGGCTGTGCAGCCAAGACTTCGCCCAACCTTTGGTATATATTGGAGGTGTGTTGGACTCATTTCAACAATCGCTCAACAGACAACATCTTCGATCATGTGAAGAGAGGTGCGCAGATCTAAGAGGGTGGACGCACAAGTGTAAAGGCGCAGATTTTAGGGATGCACCTACTCTTGGGCAAGGCCGCATGGAGGTAGATCGCTTCTCAGTTTTGGGTGAAGGGCACGGGAAGGGTCACCCTCCAGTTGGAGAAAGGAATGCACGGTGTGTGTGGCGCCCGGGTGATGTATAGGAGTTCTCAACGGTGAAACGTTGGTGAGCGCCCGGTTTGTGCGATGACTTGGCACGGGTTCTTGGGTGACTCGGGTGAGCGCCCGCCCATCGTGCAAGTGTGCACGGTGACTTGGTGAAGTGTTGAGATTGTGAACGGAAGGTGTGTCTCGGGTGGAGGCGCGCCCAGGTTTGGCAAACAACACGATCGTGCGACAAGGTGAACAAAGGGTTGGTGAGTCGTGCGACAACCGTGCGGAGGTGCCGACAAGCTAGGCAAGCCTGTTTTGCTCAAGATTGTAAATTTGGCTAAGTATGAAACTTGGGGTTTCCGAGTATACTTGTAAAGCTTTGTAACTGTTGTAAAAGACTGTATAATATATTATCGGGTAGACTCATTGTTTAGGGAGTTGCCCCTCCCTTTATACTGTGCAATTGTGTTCTTCATGTATAATTACTGATGTTAATGAATGTGTATGGGTGTTCATTGGTATAAAGGAAACATTAATAATACTTGGTTGTGAAACACAAACTAAGTAGGAATAAGTGGTTAGGCGTAGTCCACGAACATAAGTATTAATGAAAATAAAGTGTTTGGTGGTGTTGCACCTCGCCAAGAGCGGTTGAAAGACTACTGTAGGCTTGGGGGCGTGACAGGTGGTATCAGAGGTCAGTTGGAGCTGGTGCTAGAGCAGGGTTGCTCGTGACGAAGTGTAGGTGTGGGAACACTTGGAATTGAAGACAGTGAAGCAGGTACTTGCAAGTGAAGGAAGCTGTTTCACACAAGTGGAACAAGGGTTGGTTCAGGTTGCAGGCAACTTGGTGAAGCTGTTGTATGGTCTAAACTAGATTGAAAAGAAGAAGGAAGTTGTTAGCAATGGAAGCTGAATCTCAGGTTGGGTCTAGTCACGGTTCGAAGGACACTAGTATTGGGTTCATTAAAAAGGTGTTGGAGAAGATGGAGGACATGGAAGCCTTCGGGACTAAGAAAATGGAATTGTTCGAGAGAGATCAAGAGGCCAATTCGATGATGAGGGAAGAGCTCAAGGAACTCTAGTCTCAACACGAGTACACTGATCTTTTGTGTACACAACTTGAAGTAAGGGTCAAGGAGGTTGAAGAGGCAAGAGACTGAGGTCTTGCAGAGATCGTGGACTTGCAGAAATCTCTTGACGAAGTGAGAGATGAGATTTGTGGTGTTGAAGAAGGTTGTGAGGCATAACTCAGGTGGAGTGCCTCATGTGAAAGTCAAGGAACCGAAATATTACGATGGTACAAGGAGTGCAAAGACTCTTGGCATCTTTCTATGGGACATGGAGCAATACTTGGAACGATTGGGTCTAGCTGATGATGAGACGAAGGTCAAGGTAGCTGCTCAGTTCTTGACAAAGGATGCTAAGATGTGGTGGCAAAGACGGATGGATCAGATTGCCAATGGCAGTGCTGGTGACATTACTTTGTGGGATGAGATGAAGAAGGCTTTGTAGACCCATTTCAGTCCTCACGATGAAACGTGGGAAGCAAGGATGAAGATAAATTTCATAAAGCAGACAGCGAACCTTCAGACATATCAGCGGGAGTTTGCTAGTGCGGTTCTGGAACTTCCTAACATGGCGGAGAGGGAGAAGGTGTTCAATTTCATTATTGGGTTGAAGCCTTGGGCACGCAATGAAGTGAAGAGGCAGAGGATTAGAACACTTGAAGAAGATTTTGCTGCTGTGGACAGGTTGGTGGAGCATTATGATGAGACTTCTGATGATAGGAAGAAGAAGTCCGATAAGCCGAAAGAGAAGAAGAAGGATGATGCTTCGAAATCGAATGATAAGTCAAAGACGAAGAAAGCCTTGAAGTGTTGGATATGTGCTGAACCACATACGGTGAATAATTGCCCTTCTAGACCAAAAGTGGCTGCGATTGCACAATCTAATGCGAAGAATAAAGAAGCTTCTGTGAGGATGATGCAGATACTTGGTGGTGGCGCTGCTACAGAGGTGATCTCTCGGAGGTATCCTGAGAGGAATAAGTTGGAGTATGTTCGGATGAAGGTTGGAGATCCTGATATACTCACTATGGTGGATAGTGGGGCCTCTCGGAATTTCATGGGGGAAGATACTGCGAGAAGAATTGGGCTAAAATTTGTACCGGTGAAGGCATAAATGAAGACAATCAATTCTCCTCCTGATGATGTTCTTGGTGTAGCTGAAAAGGTGGACACAACATTAGGTGAATGGATAGGGAAGGTCAACTTCACTATAGTGCGGGTAGATGACTATGAAGCTGTGCTGGGAATGGAATTCTTGAAACAGTTTGATGCTATAATTGTTCCACATTTGAAGAAGTTGTACATTTATGATGGAAAGGAGGATGTACACATTGGTGTACCAACCATTAGAGTGACAAAGCCTGATTGTAAGCTGGAAGTAATGCAAATGGAGGATGAGAAGTGGATGGAAGATATGAGTAAGCAGTTGTCTATGGTTGAGACTAAGCTTACTGAGCAGTCATTGGTCATCAGGACTCTTTCTGATAGTATCTTAGATGTGTCAAGAAGGCTAGAAGCAGTTGAGGATGATGATGATGATGATGAGGCTTTCGTGAGCCTGAATGTCCGGGAGGAGAATCAGGTCACTTATCTGCAGAGGATGGAGATAGAAGATCCCGACAAATGGATTGAGTTGATCCCTCCACATCTTCTTAGATGGGAAAGAAGATGGGGCTCATTGTTAGCTACTCATGGTAGTGAGTCCTTAAAACAGGGTGAGCAGGTATGACAGATCGTGTAGGCATGGCTTGGCATGAAGCATCATGACATGTTGCAGATGGGATGGAGTTTCCATGGACTTGAACATGGTGAGATTCTTGGAAAGTTTGGGATGTGGCAGAATCCGAGATAGACTAGTGAAGGCATAAGGATGGACATTCTTATGATTTGAGCATGACAGTTGGACTGATCATCCAACTAGTTCAACTCATGAGGGCTAGCAGTGTACCAGAGAGATGTTGACATCGGGCAGGCAAGAAGGATGATAGTTCACAGGATGAGGACGACACATGATGGAGATGGGAATTCTACATATATTGCAGGGATGTTTGCAGTATGTGGAGGAGTTGACATCATGGACCAAGGATGAGACAGACATTGTTGATCTTGGTGGATGGCTGCCAGGATGGTATGTTGTCGAGGATGACAACGAATTTAGGTGGAGGAAGATGTAAGGACCTGCGATCCTTGAGCGCTCCTGGCTTGAAGTGCGATAAAGAAAAGTTGAAGTGCGAGCTCGACCTTAGCACGCGAAGGTATTATGAAGTGCGTAGGAGGGAAGAGCAACAAGTTTATAGTGTGGGAAGCATGAACGCTCAATCCACGGGCTGACCTACAAACATGGGCAAGCCGACATGTATCTTGGGCGAGATTGCGATGGAGTAGGGGCATTGGGCAAGTCGGCTAGACACCCATGACTTCGCCCAACCTTTGGTATATATTGGAGGTGCGTTGGACTCATTTCAAAAATCGCTCAACACACAACATCTTCGCTGATGTGAAGAGAAGTGTGAAGATCTAAGAGGGTGGATGCACAAGTGGAAAGGCGCAAATTTTGGTGATGCGCCCACTTTTGGGCAAGGCCGCACGGAGGTAGATCGCTTCTCCATTTTGGGTGAAGGGCGCGAGCAGGTTCGCTCGCTCGTTAGAGAAAGGCGTGCACAGTGTGTGTGGTGCCCAAGTGATGTATAGGAGCGCCCGACGGTGAAACATTGGTGAGCGCCTGGTTTGTGCGATGACTTGGCATGGGGTCTTGGGTGACTCGGGTGAGCACCCGCCTATCATGCAAGTGTGCACGGTGACTTGGTGAAGTGTTGAGATTGTGAACGAAGGTGTGTCTCGGGTCGAGGTTCCCGTGTGTGGCGACTTGGAGGTGCGCCCAAGTTGGGCAAACAACACGATCGTGCGACAAGTTGAACAGAGGGTTGGTGAGTCATGCGGTGACTGTGCGGAGGTGCCGACTAGCTAGGAAACCTAGTTTTTCCGAAGATTGTAAATTTGTCTAAGTATGAAACTTGGGGTTTCCAAGTGTACTTATAAAGCTTTGTAACTGTTGTAAAAGACTGTATAATATATTATCAGGCATACTCATTGTTCAGGGAGTTTCTCCTCCTTTTATACTGTGCAATTGTGTTCTTCATGTATAATTGTTGATGTTAATGAATGTGTATGGGTGTTTATTGGTATAAAGGAAAAATTTATAATACTTGGTCACGAAACACAAACTAAGTAGGAATAAGTGGTTAGGCATAGTCCACGAACATAAGTATTGGTGAAAAAAAAGTGTTCAGTGGTGCCGCACTTTGCCAAGAGCGATTGAAAGACTACTGTAGGCTTGGGGGCATGACAATTGTGGTCTTAGAAATTGTTTAAAAATCATTTAAATATGGGAACTGAAAAAAAATACAAAATCTAGCATATAATTCCATCTCGTATACCCATAAAAATTAACCAATAAGAAATCCAGAATCCATGCTACAAATTCGTGACAGATGGTTGCATACAGAAGCCAAACGCATAACGCAAAGAAATTTTGAACACATAAACCATAAAGTAATATAAACATTACAAATAAATGGACAGGCCAAATACCTTGTTATGCCGTAAGGCGTTTTCGTCTGAAATGGACTCCCAAAATGCCTTTCTGTCCTAATCGTAGCCGTTAGATCTTTTGTTAGACGATTGAACAAAAATCAACCGTCTAATTTAATTTAATAAAAAAATGTTTTAGATAACTCACCACTTGACATCCGTGCGCCAAGCCTCTACACAGTTCATGCAGTTTATGGCTATTTCCATTTACAGTTTATGGCTGTTGGTGACTCTACTGCCACCGGGCTTGAATGCACCCATGGTTCTGATTGCATTGACGTCCTAGATGGATCGGGCCTTGCCCCTGGTAGTTTGATGGTCTCCATCAACTGACCCTCACGAATAGATCTGGTCCCTGGGCTCGTTAGGCTTCGTTTTATTGTTCCTCAACTCAGCTTGGAAATTTGGAAGTGCTATCTTCCTCCGGGTATACCGTGCTTGAACCTCTTGCAACCTGGCCTGCAGTTGAGAATAAAGTTCTTGAGATCATTCTATGAATGTAACAGCAGTAAGCTAATCATTACTGGACCTGCTACCTTCCTCTCTTTCATACTTTGTAACACTATATTAAGTGGAGTTTGGGGCAGGAATCCCAAGCAAGGTTTGAAATGGCGATTTGTTGGTTCAGCCATGAATGGCCTAGCTGTAACAATGCTGCAGGTATGGTAGACTTCTCTCACAAGTTTTGGTTTTGGACAGCCCACCAAGAAAGTCAATAGTATAATTTCCCAAGGCCTTGAAGGCACTAGAACGAATGTGCAGCCTCGACATTTGCTGAATTTTTGGTGCTGCACAGTGCACAACCCTCGTTAAACTTGGTGGCCTCTGCCTGCATTCTTGGCCAATACACATTCCCTTGCAGGTTTTGCCTGCATTTTCCTTATACACCAAAGTGGCCAGCGACTTTTGAAGTATTGGCCTCTGGCAGCAAGTGAACTCCAGCCTCTAGCTTCTTCTCTCAGGGTGCATTGCTTATCAGAATTGTACAATAATCATTCACTTCATGTGCATTCTCACCTGTTTCTGTTTGTTGCAATACTGCTAAGATGGGCCTACGGTTTGCATGAGCAGTGACCATTGTCTTACATTCTTAGTGTTGAAAGCGAGCCAAGCACATGATTATTTCAACAGATAAAACAAGTGACATGCAAAGAAATACACTTGGCTCTGGCTCTCAGTTGGGCAGGATTGCCTCCGGAAATAGCTGAATTTATTGTTGAACTGGCTTTTTAATCTGTACCCCTTTTGGCTCAAGACCCACCTCCTTAGACTGCGACAGAAGGTCCTTTAGCTGATTCCTTTGCCCACCTATCAAAATTCTGATTTACTTGTTCGACACTCCTTTTTTCCACCTTGGGCCTTAATATTGTCAAAATGAACCTTTTGTTGGATTATGGATTCATTTGGTTCGCCCGAAGTGAGGATATATTTTCTTTACCCAAGTAAGATTTAATGAGATAGAGCTTGAGCATCATACACTTATCTGGTCTTCTATAGAAAATATCATCTCAGTCACATAAGTAAGGACTCCCTAATGGCCATGACTATCTCACTGACATCAAGCAGAACTACATGACAAATGATTTCATTAATTGATTGGGAAGAGATGGTGAAGTCAAACTTGTATTTTCTTATGACCTTGAGGTCCATGTCTTTATGTAGCCAACCAAATGGGTAAGGTTTTGGATGTGCCTCCATTGATAAACCCAATTGCTGCTCAAAAGCTTCAGATATCAGATTTTTTTGGCTACTGGGTTGTAAGTAATGGACTTTTTAACTGACCCTTCACAAAGAAGACGTTTTTTCTTTCATTTTTTCGCTCAGGGTGAGGTTGATCCATAAGGTTCAGTTTTCATCCATCTTCCTGTTCCTCCGACTTCTTGTTTGTCCAATGGAGCACATTTCATCACAGGAATTTTTTTCTTTCTCGATTCTTGGGAATCAGTTCTGGATGTAACTCCCAACATTGGTCCTTGGTATGCCCATGTCTTTTGCAATGGTCCATTCTTTTGCCTTACATTCATCATTCTATTCTTCATCCATCCTTTGTACGGTACTAGCAACCTTTTACCTTTCATGGTCTGTTTTTGTTCATTCATTTCTCTCATTAGTTCTCTGGAGCTCCCTCTAATCACAACACCTCATTTACTTTTGGCTTCATTACACTATCTCTGTATAGGCCCAATCAAGGTTGTGAACCTTGAGCATGGCCAGCTCTTGTCGAATGTAACAGTGAATAACTCCAATGTATTTCATAACCACGTTGGATTCATCTTCCAAAATACTCAGTATGATAGCTTTCTGTTTGGAACTCGTCAGTGTAATCTTGGACAAGCTGCCTGTGACGCTATCTAAGACACCAGCTCTGGATTTTCTCCTCCCTTTCACACCTGGCTGGCTATAATTTCCTTCTCAGCAAAACTTTGAACTCGTTATAATACATAACAAGTGCTTTCGTTTGTTGTTATAAATTCTAGCATTAGCTTTCCCACCACAGGAGGGCATGCTTTGACACTTTCAAACATGCAAAGGTAATCTTTTCCACATCAGAATGTCCCTGACAACTGAAATAAGCCTCAAGCCACCTTAATCTGGTATTCAGTTTTTCTGTATGCATCTGCCCATCAATTTGTTGAAAGGTTCGTCTTCACTCTTCCTGGGGCTTTTCTCCCTCCAAGTGATACTATTGTATGGTTTTAATCATCCACTTCCAGGATTGTATAGCACTCTGATATCAAATGACCTGTTCTGTCACCTGCCAACACAAAGACATTAAGAGGGGACCAAACTGCTAGTCAGTATTAAAGTAATACCCAGAGAATAGGGCAGATCGATTTATATACACAGTTCATGCCAGAGAAATTAGAAAAACATAGTAGATCAGAAGAGTCTTTGGATACCTTCTAATGAAAATTACACCAAAGAAACCAAAGCTACTAACAGAGAGCTATGAGGACGCCCAAAACAGGGACATTTCAGTCGGTTTACATTTAGAATTTAGGGAAGTAAGAAAATATAGGAAGAAAGATATTACCAATGAGATTTATTACACAAAATTTCAAAACTATTTTGAGAAGGAAGAGTATGGCTTTATTCACTGGGAAATTTCTATACAGAGTTTTGTTATAGATGAGTACAGTTGTTTTGCACTCTAGTACTGGCAGCAAGATTTACATGCGTTGTTCTGGTCTGTATCCTGTTGTGCCCGTGACTTTTCTTCTCTCTCTATCCTTTATCCTTCCATCGAACTCAGAGAACCCCAGTGAGAAGCTAAACTAAAAAAGCAAAAGAAAGAAGCTTCCCCAAAATTGTTTTTTCTAAATGGTTGTCATGATTATCTTGCCAATGTGGCATGAATGCACATTTGGATTTGATTGCTTTGATGCCCTGGATGGATCATAAACTAGAAGATCATGTTGTCTCTCCTATGAGTTTTTCTTTATCGTAAAACACAAACACTGGGACATGGGTCCATGGTTTAATGGAAAAGTGGGGAATTCACTGGTCACAGGTCTCAAGTTTTATTCTTGCAAGTGACAGTGGCACAATTGTGTTAGCCAATCACTGGGCCAGCAATGATTCAGATCTTGGAAGTTTCACAATAGTGTCATGTTGACAGAAAGAGCACAGAATCTCTATTAATGAGAGTTGAAAACTTGTGGAGTCTTTTAAGTGCTCCCATGTGGAACTCAGCTCAGTACTGCTGCAAGTCCAAGTTAACTTGGTTCACAGTTTGAATTGTGAAGTGTCAGACCTGCAAGTATTTGTGGGTTACTTGCTAGGCAGATGGAAAAAAAGCGTTGGTCAGATGTTTTGACGATGGTCAGCGGTTTATAAATGATTGGAATTGAATTTTCTATACACATTCATTCTCAATGTTTATCGTGAATGTGTTTGAAGTATTCTTATCTTATCTTCCAAGGGTTTGAAGGTGTCAAGCGGTCTTTAAATATTTGGAATTGAATTTGCTATTCAGATTCATTTTGTTAATAAATATTCGGAGTTAGTTCGTTGCTTTAATCATTTTTATGAATGTGTTTGAATTTCTATCTTCACGCCAGTTTGATAGGGATCGGTTAGTGAGTTGTGTAGTTTGTATTATGTGTGTTCAAAGGTGTGAACTAAGATTTCGGAAGTAACTGGAATCATTTGTGTTAAAAATACATTTTAAATAAAGAAAAAAATCACAATTTCGCTCAAAATGTCTTATCTAAAATAGTATCATCACATTCTAAGAATGTGTTAAAGTTGAGCTCGTTGCAAAATTATCTCTGCGAGTGCACTCATTTCCGGATCCATTTACCAAACGGATGCAAGTAAAAATCGTGGGTCATATGTTTTGACAATGGTTAGCATTTTTTTTCCATCTTCCTAGCAAGTAACTCACAAATACTTGCAAGTCTGACATGTTGGAAATAATACTGAGAGGGGGGGGGGGATCAGTATTATCACATTAATAAAACTTTTTCATTTCCATAACTAGATTCATATATGCTACTTCCACAACTTCTTATGATTAAGTTAATTGATCTTCAATGAGTGCATTAGAACATTATCAACCATATTATCAGTTAACAGATGCAGTAACATAGAATAGATCATCACACATAAGGCACACACATGAACACCATGATATAAGGTGGAAACCCAATGCGGGAGAAAACCACCTGCTGCAAGTCATCTCAATCTTCTTCTTAATAAGAAAATCCTTTTACAATATTTTGTACTGGTGCAGCCTTATACCAGTACGGGAGCCACAACCCCCTTTGCTCTTGTACTAGCCGATCCATTTACTAGTACACAGGCTACTACCTGCTACAATGCTCCAAAGATTTCCTTTAGCTCTTGTACTAGCTCAGATACTAGTACGTAGGTGCTGACATACAATCTTCTCTCCTCCAGGTACCATGTTTCATCAATTTTCATACTGGATACACTGAAGCACAACACATAATCTGAAAGGGCCACATTTCATCCAATTTTCACACTAGACCCAATAACCATATTGAAGCTCATAATCAAACAACCTTCTGAATGACCCAATCACTATATCAATACATATACAATGAGAGTCATCAATCAGATCTAGTTCATCAGATCACATAAAGATATAATCAATCACTTCTCAGACGGCTGTTATAAGATCATAATACCAGAAACCAGACATCACTTCAACACCCAGAACACAACAAGGATAAACAAAGATTTTAAGAGAAGTAAGCACCCTGCTCAACTGCTCGCCTACTTACGTAAGCACCCTGCTCAACTGCTTGCCTGCTTACAATACTCACCCTGCTCAACTGCTTGCCTGCACCCTGCTCAACTGCTCGCCTGCTTACGTACGCATCCTGCTCAACTGCTAACCTGCGTACCTCGCTCTGAGTCCATTGAACTGCCTGCGGTGCTCCGCACCTGAAACCCTTCTGTGCCTGCGTACGGGTGCACCTGCAACCCTTTTGTACCTGCGTACCGGCGCCCCTGAGACCCTTCTGTGCCTGCGTACGAGCGCACATGCAACCCTTCTGTACCTGCGTACCTGCGCACCTGAAACCCTTCTGTGCCTGCGTACGGCCGCACCTGAAACTCTTCGTTCCTGCGTATGTATGAACGTTTCTCTCACTGTACCTACGTACCTTCGGGCATAGATGATTTCAAGACTTCAGAAAGAACCCAGACAGTCAGATCTACAGATCTGAACATGCGCCGAAGCGATCTTAGTCCATCAGTAGATTCACCTTATTTAGATCTAGACCAGATCTTGCCCTCATAAGATATTCAACCAAAAAAATGCTTAAGCCAAATGATCTCCTTTGCTTTATATAGTAAAGCTCTTCCTTAAATCATGGATTAATACCACGGGCCGACACCATAATAACACAAAACCGTCGGCTAAAAACCAAGTGTAAAACATAAGAAACCCCACGTGTGCTTTTCTTTGCCTTGAAATGTGTGCACTGGGGGTACACACCTCCTGAACGGGATAGCTGCGGGTATGTACGCACTTTATGTAACACCGACATGCATGTACGCACCTTATGTAAGGTGTACCTACGTACCCCTTATTTTCTTCAATATTTGATAGCTGATCATCAATCTCTGCTACTGACTTGAAGTACTGTGATCTATCACCTAAATGGGTTGCCATCAAGGACAACACTTTAGCCATAATGCAAACAATCTCCCCCTTTGAACTTGATGGCAACCTCAAAACTTCAGCTTCATTCTCCCCCTTTGACATCAAGGGCAAAGGGTTATGCTCCCCCTAAGAACATGCTCCCCCTGAATATGAACCAGATCTGCAACGAAGAAC
>APFE030649411.1:71346-126841 GCA_000404065.3 Pinus taeda | reverse complement strand
TAATTGATCTTCAATGAGTGCATTAGAACATTATCAACCATATTATCAGTTAACAGATGCAGTAACATAGAATAGATCATCACACATAAGGCACACACATGAACACCATGATATAAGGTGGAAACCCAATGCGGGAGAAAACCACCTGCTGCAAGTCATCTCAATCTTCTTCTTAATAAGAAAATCCTTTTACAATATTTGTACTGGTGCCGTCTTATACCAGTACGGGAGCTACAACCCCCTTTGTTCTTGTACTAGCCGATCCATTTACTAGTACCCAGGTTGCTACCTGCTACAATTCTCCAAAGATTCCCTTTTGCTTTTGTACTAGCTTAAGTACTAATACGTAGGCGCTGACCTACAATATTCTCTCCTCCAGGTACCACGTTTCATCAATTTTCATACTGGATACACTGAAGCGCAACACATAATCTAAAAGGCCACGTTTCATCCAATTTTCATACTAGACCCAACAACAACATTGAAACACATAAACAATCTTCTGAATTACCCAAGCACTAGATCAATACATATACAAGTGAGTCATCAACCAGATCTAGTCCATCAGATTACATAAAGATGAGCCATTAAGAACCTGATCCATTCATTCATCAATGTATAAATATTTAATCAATCACTGCTGTTATCAGAACTTAATACCAGAAATCAGACATCACTTCAAAACCCAGAACACAACAATGATAAACATGGATAGCGAAGTAGATTTCATGAGAAGTACGCAGCTTCACCCATATAACAGCTGTGTATAAGTATGCACTGTTTCCAACTGCTTCCTTGCGTACGTGCACACTCTGCCTCACAAACTTCCTGCGTACGTGCGCTCTGTGTCCAATGAACTGCCTGCACCCCTCCGCATCTTCAGCGCTTCTGGGACTGCGTATCTGCACACCTACAGCGCTTCTGTGCCTGCGTATCTCCGCACTTTTCTTTCACTGTACTTGCATACCTGCAGATATAGATAATTTCAAGACTTCAAGAATAACCCAGACTGTCAGATCTACAGATCTGAACATGCACCGAGGAGATATCAACCCATTAGTAGATCCGACTTGTAGTTCTCAAGTTTCTCCTTGATTTAGATCTAGCTATCTCTCATAACCCATCACTAGAATTTCAGATCTAGCATCTTAAGATATTCAACCCAAAAGCATACTCAAGCCAAATGATCTCCTTTGCTTTATATAGGCAAGCTCTTCCTCAAATCATGGATCAATACCACGGGCCAAAACCATAATAACACAATTCCGTCGGCTAAATACCAAGAGTTAAACATAACAAACCCCACATGTGCTTTTCTTTGCCTTGAAGTACGTGAACTAGGGGTACGCACCTCCTGAACGGGATAACTGCGGGTATGTACGCACTTTATGTAACACCGGCCTGTGTGTACACACCTTCGGTAAGGTGTACCTGCGTACCCCTTATTTTCTTCAATATTTGATAGCTGATCATCAATCTCTGCTGCTGACTTGAAGTATTGTGATCTATCACCTGAATGAGTTGCCATCAAGGACAACACTTTAGCCATAATGCCAACACTTGCTTGGTTCCTCTCCCTTTTGACATATCTTTGCTGCTCCTTCTTTGTTTACCCATCTTTAAAGAGCACCTGTGGAATCAAAGCAGCATAATACTATCGAAGAACAGAGATCTACAATCACAAACAATATAGGACCAGATATATATTGACCACACAAATGTATATTATCAAACATACAAGAATGTGGAGGAAAACTTGAATAGCTTTATTAATATCAAGAATAGCAAAGAGGATTACAACCCATTGTTCTGACCCAGCATCATCCTCTCAACATGAAATCCCTTCTTCACCTCATGAAAAGCTTAAATCACCCAACACTATGATATTACACCAAGAAACCAATAGCACTTCCTTACATGATATAAGATTCCAGCCTCTAGATCTCTATGATGAGGGATCCATATATAGATGATTGTAGGGGGGTGAGTCAGCTTCTAGGATTTTGATTAGTGTCCTCTCTCTGATAGTTCTTGATTCCACTTGGAGATTAATGATCTCTTACTCATCCCTGGACGAATTTAGAGAGGCAAGTGTCACAAGAGAAGTTTCTGGAATATTCCATGATCATCCACCTTGCAAACTATCTCTGCCATTTGTCTACTCTTTCCCACAGAAGGGCTTTCTAGTATGCATCACACTTTTTACACTAAGCAGGTCAGATGCATCACACCCTCTGCACTGGGCAATTTGTATGGTCCAGTTTTGACCAGATCTGAGTAGTTTTCCATGGAGAACTTTTGAGAGATGATGTAATTAGCTGACCTTGTTCCTTTAGGGTGTGAAGAAACACTTTTAGGGACTTAGGATCCCTTGTTTTATGGACATTTATGATTGGGGTTGTAGTGCCCAAAAATGTCTATAACACCACTATAAACTTGTTGTCTTTTTTTATTGTTCAGGTTTAGATTGGGTTGAGTGGGAATTTGAGGTTGCTTAGGTGGAGTATGGTGAGGAAGATGTGGTTGAGGTTGAGGTGGAGGTAGTAAAGTAGGAGGTTGGTTTGTTTGAGGCCTCCACCCTGGTGAGGGGTTTCCCCATTAGGGAGATTGAGGTGGATATGGCTGAAAAGGAGGGTTAATACGATGAGGAGGATATTGAGGACCATAAGGCCAAGGAGGAGGTGTGGGCCATGATGAGTGAGTGGAAGGGTACCAAGGCTGGAAAGGTGAATTCTAATTTGGATTTTAATGAGGATAGTGTTCACCTTGCATACCCTATTGATATGGTTGAGGACCTCAAGGCATCCTTTGGTTAATGAAGAAAAGTTGCTTTGAACCACCTTCTGCCTCTTGGTATACAAACTTCAAACCTAGCAAAGAAGGGAATTTTTATGTTGCATGATTTTCTTCAAAGACAAAGAAGATTTCTATGACATTCAATGGGAAATCATTCCTACGGTGTCTCTTAGTGCATCTAGGGAAAATATAGCTAGTTCCCTTTCTGCTTCCTCTTGCTTCCTTTTAATTTGCATAATATCCATATGTAGGGAAAAGGTATGCAACGTTTCACTCTTAAAATCCTCCAACATACTTCCTATCTCATATTTGAGGGCTGATATAGAGGGAGATGAACTAACCAATAGTTGGCTAGACCTATCGTTTTTCATTGCAACCCTATAGTGATTCCTGAATATTGTTTTAATGTCATAATAAGGCAGTCGAGATATGTCTCCTCCATAAAATATGTTGAGGGTTTCCATTACATCCTTCCTGATCCCTTGGAGGAGAACTAGTTTGAGTGATTTAGGGTCAAGGGTACAATAATCCCTTCTATAATTGAGTTGGAATCTCTCCTCATAGTCCTCTAAGGAGTCATCTGGTCCTAGGGCCATCCTAAATTTTTCCTCCTTTGTTTATTGGGACCTACAATAATCCCTGTTCTTGTCATTGAAGGATTGTTTCATTTGGACCTAGGTAGTGATGTTTCCTCTAGGTAAACTCATATACCATCACAAGGATGCATCTTTGAGGGTATATGGAAACAACTTGAACTTCTATTCATCTGAGACATAGTCATAGGTGCTACAAACAATGAAAACTTCAAGCATAAAGGTGTCAGGATCCTAAGAGGTTAGGCCATGGAAATGTGGAAGGGAAACATGGATTATATTCTTCATTTTGGCCTCCCCATTGGTTTCTTTGATAGGGAAAACCTCATTTGTTTTGTTTTCATCCATGATATGGGTAAGTGAGATGAGTTGCTCAAAAATTTCAGGTTGCTTTCCTATAGGGTCTTCTAACACCCCTATAGTTAGAGTGAAGTTCACAGTCACCAAAGAGAATGAATATTTACTACTTGAAGGGGTGGGGGTTTTTAGTAAGAATTTCCCTTGACTATCCCTACTCCTATGAGGCATGAAGGAAATGATTTTGTTTTTTTTTTTAAGTTTTCAAATCAATAAGACTGATGAAAAAAAAACAAGTAACTCCTAAGTATAAACAACACCTACTTGAACACCACCCCGATAATGGTGCCAAAAATTGATGAGCCTCAGTATTGCAACAAGAATTCTGCAAATCCCAAGGTTACCAACTTAAATGATCAAACTGGGGTTTGTACAAAATTAGAGGTGACAATGTTATATGCACAATAGGTTTGGTTCTACTATTGTCACCCATAAGTATTTGATCATATCAAGGTGTTCATAGACAACTCCTTCAACTTATAACAAAACAACTTCTTACGAAAACATATCATGATTGCAAGAAGATGAACATTATTCTAACTCCATAAATAAAAATTCCATTCAATAAATGTAAATTCTAATTGAAATTGCATGAAAGGAAGATGCTAGTCTAATTGCAGAAGTAAATTGTGCTAATCTATTTGAATACTCAATCAAATTAATATCCTACTTACATGAATTATTTATCTCTTGCTAACTTGCTTAAAAATGAGGAATTCAGCCTTGAACACAACTATATGTAAAAAAAATGCTAAGTCTAATTCTACTTGATGTCTTATGGTTGCAATGAGGAAAGGATGGGATTGGAGTGGTCTTAGGGTCTTACTTAATCATGAAATAAAATCTTGGGGGCCATTATTCAACTTCAAGGTGCAAGGGTCAAATTCTGGAGTGAATTTGGTTGAAGAAGAAATGCTATGGCACTGCTATAAGAGGCCCTGTTTTTCTACTAGAGGGCGTTTGAGAGATCTTTGAGGAAAAAAATGGTATCTTGAAGGTGAAGGAGGATAGATAAATGTAAATCAGGTCAATGAGGGATGTGGGAGACCCTTAGCCAAGCTTAGTACCCCTCATAGGCCTATCTTGCACCAAAGCTTTTGCCAATGGTATCCTTGATTTGCCCCAGAATGTTGGCATTATGATACATGTGTTGTCCTTGATGGCAACTCACTCAGATGAAAGTTCACAGTGCAACAGGTCAACAACATAGGATTAAAGATCAGACTCCAAAGAATGACGAAAGAGAGGTATACGCTAATTCACTTTGTCCAAGGCGTGTATACATGTGGTTTAACAGAGCAAAAGTATCATATAACGTATACACACACTTTCACAGGAGGAAAAGCACGTACATGTTGGAAAACCAAGTTTTTGGTCCAAGGTATTTTGGTCCAAGGTAATTGGTCCAATGCATTTGGTCCAAGGTATTGAGAAAGGCCTAAGAGTATATAAGGAGGAGAAGATCATTAGGCCAAGGTGTGCATGCAATGAGATTCTAAGCAATACTTCTATCTAAAGTATATATTAGGTTGCAGGGTTATGTTTGGGACTGGATCTGAAATATTCATGTGCACTTTGAGTTCAACATTGGATTATGAATCATGAAACTTGAAATGACTTATTCTTGAATGATATGATATTGGTTGAGACCATATTTGATGTTTTGCGCTTGTTCTATTTGTTATCTATCATGATCTGGGCTTGTCTGAAGTGTGGAATTGCAGCAAAGTTTTGAGTCAAAATTTACAGATCTGTACGCAGGTTCGTCTTGGCCAAAGGGCATGTACACGCAGATTTGACTCTTTCAAGTAGCATATACAAAAATAAAAGCTTATTTTCAGATCTGACTGACCTATATGATCAAATTCTATTGTCTTATTGTTGCCTGTCAATAAATTCTTCTTAGATCTAAATGTAGAATTGTTTTATAAGGAAATTGAGTCTAATTGATTGATTGATTGAGAAGGAAGGGTGATCCTTGTCGCTATCTATTTTGAACTCTGTAATATGATAGTAGTTCTTCAAAATGTCACTGATTGGTATAGTCTATGGTTTAGAAGTTTATGATTTAGTATCTTTAGAGATATACGTAGGTTGGGTTAAAGGAAGTAGCGTATACATGTAGGTTGGGTTCAACCAAGTAGCGTATACACTCTAATGCATGATTTTTGAGGTTACAACTAGTTCTGGATGATGATGCAGGGTTCTGGGTTCAACACAGTGTTCTGGTACTCGTGATCTGATTGTTCAGATTAATTGAATATTGGTTGATGCAGTTTAAGTTTAAAAGGCTTTGATGGCTCCAGTATGAAAATTTGATGAAACGTGGCCTTCATCTTGTGGTGTTGTGATCTAGGAGTATCCAGTCTGAAAATTCATGAAACTTGGTCCCTAGACGAAGAAAGAAGGTCGTAGCCTTCTGTAGGTCGGCGCCTACGTACTAGTAAACATATTGGCTAGTACAAGATCTTAGGGGTTGTAGATCACTTCCAGTAGAAGTTGGAGAACAGGAGAAGGTTGTAACCTTTTGTAGGTAGAAGCCTACATACTGGTATGAGTCTACACCAGTACAAGATTGTAAACAAATTTTCTTATTATTAAAAGAAGGCAGAGTGAAAACATCAGGTGGTTTTTACCCACATTGGGCTTCGACCTTAAATCTTGGTGTTCATGTGTGTTGCTTATGTGTGATGCTTTATTTGTTTTTTACTGCACTGTCTAATAAATATCTGATATACTGGTTTAAGCTCAACACATGATAAACTGTCTAAATCACAAGTTCTATGCATATACATTGGTCCCTTTAAGCACAGACGGGTGTACACGCTAGTTCACTTCACTAAAGTAGCATGTATAAATCTCTTTGGGAAATAAAATTATTGATCTAATAATATTGTTTCACCCCCCTCTCAGTATTATTTCCAACAATTAGTATCAGAGCAGGTCCTTCAGAAGAAGCTTGATTGCTTGAAGGGAGATCCATCATCATGAATAACCAAGAAAGCATGGGATCTATTAGACGCCAATCTTCAATGGGAGAAACTTTGTTTATTGGAAAATAAGAACCTCAACCTATCTACAATCTCTTGGAATGGATGTCTAGGAAATTGTGGAAGGAGGATATACATTTCCAACAACAATTCCTATAGATACGACAGGTAAAAAGCAATATGAAACCAGTGCCAAAGATGTCAATACTTTATTGGGAAGTTTGTCACAATTAGAGTTTGTCAAAGTCATGCAGCTCAAATCAGCCAAAGAAATATGGGACAAAATCATTCTGAGCTACGAAGGATACTCTCAGGTAAAACATGCTAAGCTTCAAACTCTCAGAATTCAATATGAAACTCTTAATATGCATAGTGATGAAAGTATAGCTAGTTACTTCCTACGTATAGATGAGGTTGTCAATTGTATGAAGAATCTTTGTGAAGAAATTAAGGAAATTACCTTAGTTGAGAAAGTTTTGAGATCCTTGTTGAGTGTCTGCCATAGAAGAAAAACAGGATCTACAGAATATCACTATGAAACAGCTTCACAGAATCTTAACTGATTTTGAGATGAGAAAAGGAGGACCATCAGATATGAGAGAAGTTGCATTCAAAGCTTCATCAAAAGGAAAGGAAGAACACAATGAATCAAGACATATCTCAGAAGAAGAAGATGAGGCAAACTTTGTCAAAAAGCTTCAATGGGGTTCTGGAAGGTTTAGAGGTAAGTTACCCTTCAAATTATTTCCTTGTGGCAGAGTCAGTCATTATGCTACCATATGTACTCATAAAGATAAATTTGAAAAAGGAAAGGAATATGCAAAAGGGAATAGAAAAAAAGTTGTGAATAAAAGGAGTTACTATACTCATGAAGATAGAGATGGTTTATCTAATAGTGATGAAGATGAAACTGGACAAGATTATAGACTTCTCATGGCTTATAATGATGATAATTTTTGGGATGCTCCAAAAGAGGAAGACCTTCATGAAGAAATATCTAAACTCAAAATCTGTTTAGAAGAAAATAATATGATTATATATACCTTGACATACCAACTTGCTGAAAAGGAAAAGAACAATGAAAAACTGGAATGTGAAATTATGGGTCTAAGAAAGGATCTTGAGAAAACAAAATCTCTCAATCTTAGATTTGCTAAAGAATCAGAAACTTTAAATGAAATTATCAAAGTTCAGTGTTCTCCTCTGATAAAGACAGGTCTTAGATATACTGAAGAAGCATCTCAATCACAAAAATCAGAAATCGTCAACTTCCACCAAAAGCTATCTTGATGCAGCAAAGACCAGTGAACAATATGATAATCATTAGCAAAGGAATAAAGAAGATCACCAGGTAAATCAAACTCAATTTACTCCAAGGATGAATAGAAGCCACAACCAACCTCAGGTAAATCATACTCAATTTTATCCAAACATGAATATCAATAGAAACTACAATCCCCAGGTCAATAGATTTGATAGTTGCAAGAAATTCTTTAATGGGCAATGTTTTTCATGTCATAATTTTGGACACAAAGCTGCTCAATGTGTTGCTTACAAAACCATCATGACTAGTGAAGCACAAAATCAAAGGAATGTAACAGGGATCAAGAAAAGTTCCTATAATAACTTTTCTCTTCTTGAAAATGAAATAGAATGCTTAATCTGTAACAACTTTGTTCATGAAGAATCTGAATGCAGGAGCAAATTTCGGTAAACATCTCAAAAGGAGCAAACTCCATCAAATCCCAAGATATGGAGAAGGAAATAATCTCAAAAAGAAAGATGTGGTATAGCCTTGTATGCAGAAGGACAAGAAAATCAGTGGGACATTGACAGTGGATGCTCAAAACGCATGACAGGTGACAAAGAAAAACTACACTCATATAATGCCTTAGAAAAGGAAAAGAATTTATCATTTGGAAATGACACTCCTGCTGTCATAAAAGGTAAAGGCTCTATTTTCTTGAAAGAAAAGGTTAAAGCTGGAAATGTTATGTATGTATAAGGTTTAAAGCATAAACTGTTGAGTCTTAGTGAAATGTGTGATCAAGGAAATGAAGTGGTGTTTTGATCAAACAGATGTGTTGTTCACGAGCTTGATACAGGAGAGACCGTGATCAAAGATACAAGAACTCTAAACAACTTATACATACTCAAGGGAGGACAACAACAGTGCTATATAAGCAAAAATGATGAAAAATGGACGTGGCATAGAAGATTGGGACATTTAAGCTTTTCTCAAATAAGAAAATCATGTAGATTCAAGGTTGTTCGTGATATTCCAAATATCAGCATCCTAGAAAACACAATATGAAAATCATGTCAAATCGGCAAGCAAATCAGAGTTTACTTCATGGAAAAAGAAGGGTCAGGTAGTAAGCCTCTTGAACTTGTCCATACTGATTTATGTGGACCATCAAGGAAAAAGTCACCTCGTGGAGAAGAATACTTTATTTTGTTCATTGATGTTTTTTCTAGAATGTGTTGGATAGGTCTTCTAAAGAATAAAGATGAAGATTTTGAAAAGTTCCAAGCCTTCAAAGCTTTGGTTGAAAATGAATCAGATCGAAAAATCAAATGCCTCAGATCTAATCAAGGAGGGAAATTTACCTTGGATGAATTCTTTGACTTTTGTGAACAACATGGAATAAAAAGGAAATTCTCCACCGCAAGGTCTCCTTAGCAAAATGGTGTGGTAGAAAGAATGAAAAGAATAGTTCAAAAAATGGCTCGAGCTATGCTAGATGAATCTGGAACTCCTACAACCTTCTGGGGTGAAGCTGCATTCACTGCTGTAACTATTCTCAACCAAGAAAATGTTTTGGTAAACAACACTCAAACTCCACATGAACTTTGGTATGGTAAGACTCCTACTGTAAAATACTTTAAATTTTTTGGAAGCAAATGTTATATCAAAAGGACTGATGGAAAACTTGGTAAGTTTGAACCCAGAGCAGATGAAGGTATTCTTCTTGGTTATTCTTCCAGAAGTAAAGGATATAAATGTTATAATAAAAGACTTGGAAATTTTTTTGAAAGCATTGATGTTGTAGTTGATGAAGCATGCAAAAATCCAAAACAGATAAAATCAACAGAATATTATGACAATTAATAAGATGGGGATTATTTTCCCACATCAAATCAAAATCACACTGAAGAAGAAACCAATGAAGCACTAGAAGAAGAGATAATGGTAGAAGAAAAGATTCCGTCCAGGTATGTTCAGAAAAATCATACAAAAACTCAAATTTTATGGGAAAAAGAGGTAGGTGTACAGATAAGAATAACTATTACAGGGACCTCAGGCTATCTAGCATTACTATCCTCCACCGAACCTAAAAATGTAAAAGAAGCATGCAAAGATGAATTTTGAGTCAAGGTCCTGGATGAAGAACTTGAGCAAATTGAAAAACTTTATTCTTGGGAATTAGTTCCTAGACCTCATGATAAAAATATTATAGGAACTAAATGGATATTCAAAAACAAGCTAAATGAAAATGGAGAAGTCATTAGAATTAAGGCTAGACTTGTCTGTAAAGGGTATGCTCAACAAGAAGGTATAGATTTTGACGAAACTTTTGCACCTGTTGCCAGACTTGAAGCCATAAGGATGTCTCTTGCTTTTTCTAGCTTTTAGAAATTCAAAGTATACCAAATGGATGTAAATCAGCCTTCCTGAATGGAGATTTAGAAGAATAAGTTTATATTGAACAACCAGAAGGATTCATTCTTGGAAATGATGCAAAACTTGTATGCAGACTCAAAAAGGCCCTCTATGGTCTGAAACAGGCTCTGAGGGATTGGTATTACCGCCTTGACATATATATACAACAATAAGGTTTTACAAAAGGTTCAACAGATAGAAATCTATATACAAAGATTGAAACTGATAAATTACTAATTATTATTGTTTATGTTGATGATATCATTTTTGATAGCAATGAAGAATCCATGAGTCAGAATTTTTCTTCAGTAATGCAGCAAGAATTTGAAATGTCCTTGCTTGGTGAACTTACCTATTTTCTTGGTCTACAAGTTCAACAAAATAAAGATGGTATTTTTCTTTCACAAACCAGATATCACAAACAGATCTTGAAAAGGTACGGAATGGAAGATTCTAAACTTGTATGTACCCCAATGGTAACATGATGCAGTCTTAGCTCAAATGATGAATCAACAATAGTACATCAACCAACTTACAGATCCATGATTGGTAGTCTACTTTATCTAACAGGTACTTGACCTGACATCATGTCTGCATTAGGAATAGTTGCAAGATTCTAAGCAAATCCAAAGGAATCACACCTTCAGGCAGTCAAAAGAATTTTCAAATATCTTCAAGGAACTCAAGGCTTTGGTTTATGGTATCCTAGAGATGCATATCTTACTCTTCATGCATATACACATGCAGATTGGGCAAGAAGTGTTGATTACAGAAAAAGCACTAGTGGTGGTGAATTTTATATGGGTTCTAGGTTAGTGTCTTGGTTTAGCAAAAAACAAAGTTCAATTGCTTTATCTACAACTGCAGCAGAATATGTGGTTGTTGCATCTTGCTGCACACAAATACTTTGGATGATGCAAAACTTGCAAGACATTCAGATCACATATACTCCACCCATCTCCATTCTATGTGATAATATAAGTGCCATCAATATTTCAAAGAATCCAGTCATGCACTCCAAAACCAAGCACATACCCATAAAATACCATTTTGTATGTGAACAAGTGCTTGAACAAAAGGTCAAATTGGAGTATGTTCCTTCCAAAGAATAAGTTGCTGATATATTCACTAAACCACTGCTCAGAGAAACATTTGAATATCTTAGACAAAAGCTGGGAGTAGTTGCTGCATCATCCTACTGTTAAATTTATTTTTTCAGAGAAAGGTTATTATGCACGTGTTCCAAGAAGTATAGTTGGATACACACGTGGGTTTTTGTGGGTCAAGGAGCATATATGTTTTTCAGATAAGAAAAATAGTGGGGTATGCTCTGATATGGGTGCTTTGTCTAATGTTGATGATTACAATCTATTGATTTGCTTTGTTCATTATTTTTTATCTAACTGACAAAGATGCCTTGATCATTGACTTGTTAACAATGCACAAGTAGCACAAGTTCAGGGGGAGCATTAGCCTTCACTCGCATTCTGCATTGTTGGCATTATGGTCATTGAGTCCAGCTATGGCTTCAAATATTTATACCTTTTTTTGCTTAAGTCATGTAAAAGTCTAGGGTGTGATATGTCTTCTCATACATTTGAATGAGCCCTATTGGAAAAATGATGTAATTTGTATCCCCACTTTGCATGAGATGGATGATGTAATTATATTTCTATCATGTATAAACAATTGGTATATCACCACTTGGTTGGGAGATGGATGTATGTATGAGTCATTGGTGATAGGAAGGTCATACTCACATAGTTGAGTTATAGAGTCATGTTATTCTTTTCGAGAATATTTTTGCAGACTCTGCCTGTGCTCAGGGGGGGCATGGACAAATTGAGTGAATCTCAGCATTTACAAAGGGGAGCTCAATCAGACAATTCATCATGTACTCAGGGGGAGCATGAACATCATAGGGGAGAGAATATCTTGGTCCGCCCTTTGCCATTGATGTTGAAGGAGGAGAGTGTCTTGGTGTTGTTGTTGCCATCAAGTCCAAAGTGGGAGATTGTTGGCATTATGATACAGGTGTTGTCCTTGATGACAACTCACTCAGATGAAAGTTCACAGTGCAACAGGTCAACAACAAAGGATTATAGATCAAACTCCAAAGAATGAAGAAAGAGAGGTATACATTGGTTCATTTTGTCCAAGGTGTGTATACACATGGTTTAATAGAACAAACGTAGCGTATAACGCATACACGCACTTTCACAGGAGGAAAAGCATGTACATATTGGAAAACCAAGTTTTTGGTCCAAGGTATTTGATCCAAGGTATTTTGGTCCAAGGTGATTGGTCTGAGGCATTTGGTCCAAGGTATTGACCTTAGGTATTGGGTCCAAGGTATTGGTCCTAAGTGGTGTTGGTCCAAGGTATTGAGAAAGGCCTAAGAGTATATAAGGAGGAGAAGATCATTAGGCCAAGGTGTGCATGCAATGAGATTCTAAGGAATAGTTCTATCTGAAGTATATATTAGGTTGCAGGGTTATGTTTGGGATTGGATCTGAAATATTCATGTGAACCTTGAGTTCAGCATTGGATCAGGAATCATGAAACTTGAAATGACTTATTCTTGAATGATCTGATATAGGTTGAGACTAGATATGATCTTTTGCACCTGTTCTATTTGTTATCTATCATGATCTGGGCTTGTCGGAAGTCTAGAATTGCAGCAAAGTTCTGAGTCAAAATTTACAGATCTGTACGCAGGTTCATATTGGCCAAAAGGCATGTACACGCAGGTTCGACTATTTCAAGTACCGTATACAAAAATAAAATCTTCTTTTCAAATCTGACTGATCTATCTGATCAAATTCTGTTGTCTTACTGCTATCCGTCAATAAAGTCTTCTTAGATCTGAATGTAGAACTGTTGTAAAAGGGAATTGAGTCTGATTGATTGATTGATTGAGAAGGAAGGTTGATCCTTGTTGCTATCTATTTTGAACTCTGTATTATGACAGTAGGTCTTCAGAATGTCATTGATTGGTACAGTCTGTGGTTCAAAAGTTTGTGATTTAGTATCCTTAGAGATATATGTAGGTTGGGTTAAAGTAAGTAGTGTATACACACAGGTTGGGTTCAACCAAGTAGTGTATACACTCTAATGCATGATTTTTGAGGTTACAACTGGTTCTGGATGATGATGCAGGGTTCTGGGTTCAACACAGTGTTCTGGTGTTAGTGATCTGATTTTTCAAATTAACTGAATATTGGTTGATGCATTTTATGTTTAAAAGGCTTTGATGGGTCCAGTGTGATAATTTGATGAAACATGGCCTTCAGCTTGTGGTGTTGTGTTTGAGGAGTATCCAGTTTGAAAATTCATGAAACGCGGTCCCTGGAGGAAGAAAGAAGGTCGTAGCCTTCTATAGGTCGGTGCCTACGTACTAGTAAAAATATCGGCTAGTATAAGAGCTAGGGGGTTGTATCTCCCTTCGAGTAGAAGCTAGAGAAAGGGAGAAGGTTGTAACCTTCTGCAGGTAGAAGCCTGCGTACTGGTATGAGTCTGCACCAGTACAAGATTGTAAACAAATTTTCTTATTATTAAAAGAAGACAGAGACTATAGCATCAGGTGGTTTTTACCCACATTGGGTTTCCATCTTAAATCTCGGTGTTCATGGGTGTTTCTTATGCGTGATGCTTTATTCTACTTTTACTGCATTGTCTAATAAATCTCTGATATATTGGTTTAAGCTCAACACATGATAAGCTGTCTAAATCACAATTTCTTTGCATATACGCTGGTTTCGTTAAGCACAGTTGTGTGTACATGCTAGTTTACTTCACTAAAGTAGAGTGTATAAATCTATTTGGAAAATAAAATTATTGATCTGCTAATACTGATTCAACCCCCTCTTAGTATTATTTCCAATAATGAGTTATCTCGGTGGTATAATTTGGGAGCAATGTAAAGTGTCCACGAGGGAGATATAATTATCTAGATGGATGTGGAAGAGTGTGCCCACCCCCTTAGGTCAACAACAATCCCTACAGACTAATCAAACACATGCATTAAATGATCAACATCACAACACAATAAATTAACATGGAAAGGATGAGTTGAATTTTATAAAAATCTACTATAATATACAACAAAACTCGAATTGCCAATTTAATGCTAATAACTTCTAAGCTACAGAATGCAAGCATGTAGAAGAATTACAATCCAACTCTTAACAATTTCCAAGAAATCATAAACAAATATTTTTGGGTTGTTGTTGTAGATATTCCGACCACTCTTCCCATAGTAGAGGTGATAGGCAAACTTGAAACTACAATTTGGAAATATAATCCTACTTAAGAAGTAATATAACCTGCATAAGAGAAGAATAAGAATAAAATACAAGAGAGGGACTAAAAACTCTGGGTTGGGCCCAAACCCAAGGGTTCAAGCCCTCCAAAACTAACAAAGATGGAGGCCAATAGTAAACTTTCCATTAACAAAAAATAAGATTCACATACATGGCATGAAAAATAAAAATAACAGTGTTAAGCACTAGGATCTCAATAGCTGTCCTATCTCCCACAAAATTTTAAATCCTAATGAACCTTTAGGCTTGTTTATTTATAAAAAGAGTTGTTGAGGGAAACTCCCTTGAAAAGAGGAGTGATTCCCTCCAAAATCTCGAGATTGGTGGATCTGGTTCCCTTGGATCTTCACATGCACTTGAGTTCCATGGATGCTAGTGAAATTGAGTTGTTTTTGAGGAATATTTGATCTCAAGATGAGTTGGTGAGTTAATATAGTGTACAAGCCCCTCTATATTCTCTCTAGATGTCTCCAATCAGCCCCTGTATAGTAAATATCTCCAAAAATGCTTCTTTTTCCTACATATTAATGACATTAGGCCATGAAATAAGACAACCACCATTTAGTATTCCTACTAAGCATATTATGGTTAAAAATTCAATTAATGTGAGAAAAGGAGATTTTTAAGGGATGGAGGATAACACAACAAGCCTCAAAATATACCTATTGATGGGACCCATTAATGAGCTTCACCTCTTCCTTTTTCTGTTGCCTTCTCCTTTAGATTTTAAAAACTTTCGCTCACCTGAACTAATACTTTTTTCCTTGGATGCTTGTTGATTTCCTCTTAGGCAACTTTTGTGAGTTTGCTACGATTGCGCTTTCTCTCCTCGACGACCTCTGTGAACACCATTGTGCTTACTTTTTCCGATACTTTCCTCTTGCCAACTTGAGCTTCTGACAAATATTGACAGATTTTATTTCTTTTCCTCAACGATTTCCTATGCAACTACCTTTTGGTTAGACTTGTTTGTAATGTGTCAAAATTCTATCCCCCAAAAACAAAGGACCCAACACTATGAAAAAACTTCCACAACAAAAGTTATAGAGAAAATTCCACGATGACTTGTTTGAAGCAACAAAACCCTAGGAATGTGAACTATGATAACAAATATTATGAACCTTGTGCCTTAAAAATGATAATATACCAATAATCATAGTCTTTTTCAAGGCAAAAACCTTTTAAAATGAATACAATGTACATGAAAATATTTGGTCATTCTAATATTAGGTCTCCTTAGTGTGTGTGTATGTATATATGTATAATATATATATATATTATATATATATATATATATATATATATATATTATATATATATATTATATATATATATATATATATATATATATCTATAGATATATATATATATATATATATATATATATATATATATATATATATAATATATATATATATATAGATATATGGGAGACAAAGGGTACAATCATAATAGCATGGGACCATGGGAGGTTTTAGCCTGCATAACAATATAAATTTAATAACTCAATATCTAGGGCTTAATACGTGGTTTTAGATTTAGCATGGGGCTTAATAGAGTCTTAGAGGATTTTTGGGACTTACATGATATCATCGACAATTTTCTATGAATTATGCGATCATACCCACTTCATTTATATGGAATGATAATGATACTTTGGTATTCTCTCTCTTAAAAGATGCTATGTCTTCTACACTAGTATAGAAAACACCTCATTTTGGCAAAAAATTCAGAGTATAATGTGATGCATCAGGATAAGAAATTGGAGTAGTATTGACAGGAGAAGGGAGACCATTAGATTTTGAAAGAAAATAATTCATAGGGAAAGCATTGGTGAAATCTACATGTGAAAAATAAATTGAAGCAATTTTACATTGTAATAAAAATGGAAAATATATCTGATAGGGAGGCACTTTAAATTCAAAATAGACCTTGATAACCTAAAGTATTTTTGGAACAAATATTATCATTAGAAGAGAAAAACAATGGGTAGCAAAAATGCAATGGTTTGATTTTGAAATAATCTACAAAAAGGGGAAGGACAATGTAGTAGTAAATTATCTTTCTAGAACATAAAAGGTTGTTTATAGCATGGTGTTTCCATTGATGTCAACCATGGAGCCAATTGTGTTGGAATTGATGTCATCTGGAGTAATGAGATTGCACTTGATTTAATTGATGTGTTCTTGAGGTAAGTAAAGGTTCTGGAGGCTACATAGGTTCCTAAGCAATCTGTGGTGAACTTAGAAGAGGTTATGGAAAATAAGCTTTCGATTTTCCAAGTATTAATGCACTGACACAATCTCAACAATATCACATATTGCCACTGAGGTAGAGCTATGATATGCTCATTGTATGCCAACACAAATTGCTACATTTTGCTAGGTAGGCGCCAATGAAACTCCTGTAGGTGAATAATGCGAAATACCAAGAGAAAAAAGCACTATAATTTCCCAAGTGATCACTAAGAAGGTTTGATTGAATTTTTCTTCAACATTATTCAATGCTCATGTGTTGATTGGGTTTCCAGAGAGTTTTAAAACATTAACTGATCTAGTTAGTGCTTGATGTTAGTGTCACGTCAATCTTGTCATGAATTAGTTGCTTGATTGAGTCGTACATAATGGCATGAATCTAGTCCAATGTGATTTAGGACATTATTTTTAAATATGTCAATTTTGGATTTTATTCAACTTTAAAGAGGGTGATATTTGGTTGGAAATGCACTTGACAATGAGAGAGTTCTATTTAGAGACAATAAGCATAGTTTTTAAGTGCATGGAGAGTTACACATTGCACATAGCTTGTGATGATTTGCGATTGTGATGATGTGGAGTGAACACCTATAGGTGCATTGTAGCATCACATAAATTACATAACTATGAGAATGAAAAAATGCCATAATTGGTTCTGAGGCGGTGTGAGATGGCACAAATACCATTTCCATAAACAAGGTATTTTCTAGTAAATAGAGAGCACATGGTTTGTTTAGTAGATGGTGCGTATGGAGTGATCAACTAATTGGAGAATTATGAATTATTAATGTTTATATTTGTAGCAGAGATTGGGACAAAGCTTGAAATGACAAGATTGAAGTTGGTTTGCAGAGATTAATGGCTAGACAAAGTATTTGGGTGCTAATAGAGTTGTGGTTACAAGGGCTTGTAGTTTGATGTTGCTACTAGTATATTTCTATCATATATCTCCCTATGGATGTATATGTCTTGATGAATAATTTAGTGAGGGGAGAGTGATTTCATTTCTTTCCTTGATGTATGAATGATATTCCATGTAATGTGTGCTAAGATTGGTATTTCAAAGGTTGACATATGGTTGTGTTGAGATACTACGGTTTTCGGCAGAGGTTTTATGAGCAAAGTGTATGTGCTCGGCATGGAATCCCCCCACAACATGTTTTGGGGCTCAAAGCCCAAGTTCTGGTCAAATGTATTGTAATACTCTACGAATTACGAGCGAGAAGCGCGAAGTATAGGTTGAGTCATAGGGTTGTCTTCCCTAAGTATTGTAAAGTAATGTAATGTCATGTCAGCCTACCCATGGTCTGAGGACCATGGGATTGTATAAATAGAGTGAGACTCTAAGTTGTAAAGATAGCTAAATGGGGGAGATATATGAATATGAATGGTTCAAGCATAGAGTAAGAGTCTAAGTGTATCAGGTCATAGTAGTAGGAAGAGGCTCTACAGCTAAGTGCGTAGAGGCCTAGTAGAGTCCGCGGCTAAGTGCACAGACCCTTACAGCTGAGTGCACAGGGCGGTGTCAAGTCTGTAATCTTGGATGAAGAATAATAAAGAGAAGTTGATTCCAATTTCTGTGCATCTGCTTGTGTATTACCTTGTTTACATTTATACTATTTTGTTTATCATGAACACTTGTATGATCACTAGATATATTGTTAATTATCGCTAGCCTTACATAGATAAGTTAAGTAATCGGGTAATAACAGGTTAAAAATCAAGGAACTTGGGTATAATATGGATCACACCCTGAGTATGGCTACGCGAATGTGGCATCAAAGGTTGCGAGGAAATAATAGGTGTGCATAGCGACGTGTGTGTAGGGTCAAACCACAGACCACCAAAATCTCATCAAACATCCCTAGGGCATGGAAACCTGGTTCTAGCACCCTCCCATACTACGTTGGGTGAGACCTCAGTCCACACTCCATGGACTGTTGCTGAAAGGGCCAGTAGTACCGGGATTTACTTGGCTAAATCACCTTTGAACTTGGGTCAGGCCCATACAATCCAATAAATGGTTCTGTTGCCGGGACTAGGATTTGCATAAGGGATGTTTGATGTCGTGCCACTAGAATCCAGCAAAAAAATAAATTGAAGAGTGGTTGGACAAGAAGATTCACAAATTCGCAGCACAGGAAAACAGAAATCCACGAGTAACTAAGGAACACTGGTTGGAGCACTACTTGTATACAGAAATCCACGAGATTTTCTTTGCATCCTTTCCTTCTGGGCTATATGAGTGAATCAAAAAGCTAGCAAACAGTCAAGGAAGGTGTAGGCTTGACAAACGAATCGTGTGGACCTCGGAATTAGTGAGCAAACTAGAAGTGTTAGGAGATAATATCGTGTGAGCTGTGGACCATTGGCTCGACCAAATTATAGGAGGAATTATCATTGAGTTCGCAGTAGATACGATCGTCAGCTACAATGAGGCAAAGTGATGTTTCCTCAAGGGACCATGAGGTAAGTATATTAAATATTTGAACACTTGGATTAAGATGCTATTGTGTGAAAAGCGGGTTATGTAAACAAATTAACGTTTGGGACTATGTGAAGTGGGAAGATCTACATAAGTGGAAGTAATGAAGAATTGGAAAACAGTCCCTTAATTTCCCCCTCATGGGAAAGCGAGGAAGAGCTTGGGAAAATCTCTCTGAGAAGTGTAGTCAGTCTGATAAGGCAACGAATTCTGCGCCTACAACCTCCACCTACACCGCCACCCATCTCACCCTCCTCACCTCCATCTCCACCCACCCCACCTCCACCACCACCATAGTTCTTTATGGCAAGTGCGATCAAAATACTGGTATTCAAAGGAGTGGGGAATGAAGATCCAGAACAATTCTGGTTCATGGTAAGAGCAGTATGGGAAGGACAGGCTGTTGTAGATGAAAATATCAAGAAGGTTATGCTGGTGAGCACATTGCAGGATCGTGCATTAACATGGTACATCAAGCATTCTAATGACCATCCAAATGTAGGAATTGCATAAATCTAGACTGTGCTGAAGAGGGAATTTAGTAGGCAAAAGTTGGAAACACAATTAATCATCGGGTTTAAGGAGATCACAATTCTCCTGAGTGAGACCCCCTGGTATCTGGACCAAAGACTGAAGGGTATGACTTGCGAAGTCAACTTGATGTTGATGGATGGAAAACACTGCACATGGTTTGTAGCGTCACTAACACCACACTTACGGACGGTGCTGCCGCAGCAAAAACTTTCCACCCAGGTTGAAGATTTGGAGATGGTGATGAGATTACATGAGACTCCTATACAAGACCCTGATTTGGGAGTCCAACAAATCCATGTGCAACTGGAAATCTGTCTAGAAATACAGAGTCTGAAATAGGACAGGACACCTTGGCCAAAGGCGCGCGAGGAGGTATGGTGCATAAAATGCAAAGGGCAGGGGCATGACAAGGACCACTATCCAGTGTTCAAAAATTACTTGGTAGGAGGAGGGCCAATGCTGTTAATACCTGAGGCACAGGTAGGACCAAGTGCAACACCTGCATTATGGTGTGCGATTTGTCAGATAGGAGGAAAACACACTATGGATAATTTTCATCTATTGCAGAAGTATACACAGACGTCCCAACAATTGTTTTGTAACTTTTTCAAGTGGTAGGCCATGAGGAATGCACCTGCAGAAGCTATGAACTAAGGATGGATCAGACTCCTAGCTACAGGGTGCAGGAAGAAATGCGAGCCCTCAATCTGAATGTAGGAATGGCACGCAGGATTTCAGGGGCGTTGTTAGTATCAGTGTTTGCATCCTACCACCAGTGATAAAAAATCCTCTTTTCATATCATTTTAAGGGTCTGATTCAGAAATTTTTTATCACTCCACTAGGTCATGCAAAAAAAATTAGTCACTGATGGTAGTCCTAGTCCAAAAACATCACTCTTCCCTAAATGTGATTACTTGCTGGCATAGTTTCATATCTTGTTGACTGTACATCATCCATAAAGTTATTTTTATCATGCCATTTGTATCAGTCATGAGGTCATTATGTCATCTTAAAATTCAGTCCTTTAAGGTCTCATTAGGTCTTTAGGGTTTTTCAAGGTTTCATTAGGTCATTAGGGTTGCCAAGGTTCTATTCCATTGCATAAGACCAGCAAGTAAAGGGTGATCAAATAACATCCCTTCACCATGTGAAGATGATTTGTAAAGAGAAATACTTATTTCATTATGTAATTTTATGTCTTTCAAATGTAATAATTTCACCATCCCAAGATGTTAACTTAGTGTTCCAAAGATGCCAGACCATCAAAAGATCAATTTTTCAAAGGAAATAGTCAAGTGGAAGGGTAAATTTTCAAAGGGTTAAGTGCATGCCAAAGGGAGTTGTTTTTTCCCAAGGGTGTCCAAATCATCATTTTCCACAAGCACTAAACCCTAATTTCCTCACCCATTGAGCTAGGTTTGGCTATGAAATCAAAGACATATGAGTATATGAGGCATAAGGGAAGTCATTTCAGTGAGTATGAGGCCATTTCAACTCATACACATCATGTCTCCATCATTTGTCAAAAAGTCATTCCAAGGGACAAATCATTTGCCACACATAGGGCCGATTTTTCTTCAAACTATGTTTTAGACCAAACATGGAAGAATTTGGAAATAGTGAGAGGGGGTTTTGTCCATAATAGGGCAAGAAAGAAAAACCACCTTCATGTTTTACATAGGTGTCATGGTTTTAGAGAAATGTCAAAAATACAATTTCTATAAGAGAGTTGTTGCACTTCTAGAGTGACCTTGGGAAAATCAAGCTTTCGCCTAGCTGGAGTGACCCAATGACTTGCTTGATGAATCAAATGATAACTAGATACATAGTTTTTTCCAATGAGCTATCATGAGCTGAATTTGGAGTTGAGAAAGACCTTCAAATGTTGACTAAAACAAAACTATGCATTTTGGTAGCCTCATTCTGCACATTTTGACCAGTATTGGGAGATTGAGCTTTTGACAGGGAAAATGAGCCCCAAATTGAAATATTCAAGCTTTTCTGGAAATTAGACTCAAGAAGCTTTCCAACAAGCTATCCCATGCTCAATTTAGACATCAGAAAGGAAGTTAAAAGTGATCTTTAAGTGGCACTACACGTTCAGGAAGTGGCGCTGCATGTTCAGGAAGTGGCACTGCGGGTTCAGGAGGTGGCTCAATGTGTAGCGCAACCGATGTTGCACTTTTCCTAGGGGAACCAAAATGAGAAATAGTTTTAATTTTTTGGATTGAGAGAGATGAGGACATGCACCCTAGAGATTTTCTAAGTTTTTGGGGTAGAACTGGTGCACCAAAAGGTAAACAAAACACCATAAAAGTGACCTTTTTGCCACTTTTTGGACACATAGAAGCATTCTTGGGAGAATCAAGTTTTGAGGGGTTAAGTGAGCTTTAAATGCATAAATTCTAGGTGTTTTGGAAATTATACTTGAATACCTTTACAATGAGCTATCATGAGCTCAATTTTCATGCTGGGAAGTCCTCCAAAAAGGACTTGAAAGTGACACTGTGCGTTGGGCCAGTGGCGCTGTGCGTAGGGCAATTTTTGCACAGGATTGCTAGTTTTCCTTTTTTTGACTGTGTTCATGGATTTTCTCTCATGGAGGATGATTTACCTTTGAAAATGATGACTTAGCATGTAAATATGATGGATAACTAGTAGTAGAGGGTAGATTCATTGCATTAAAAGTCATTTTGAGCACAAATGAATCACTTTCCTCACTTTTAAAGGCAAGTTGTTAGGATGCCTAGGTTCCAGTTTCTTGTTCAATGTTGGTTGGATTAGCTCCTCATCTTAGGGATTCGATCCCTGAGGATAGGATGAGGTTGAAACCATGCCTATATATTCTTCTTATTTCTCATTGTAAAGGGTTGGACTCAGCGGGATGCTCAGACCTTGATTGTACACCTTTTGTAGAAGTTAGCATGAGATTAATAAGAATTGCATCAATTTTTATGGCATCCATGTGGTATGGAGTTTTAGTACAGTTTCTTCTTATGTGATCATATGTTAATTTATTTTTTATACTTCATTAATCATTTCATTGCTTCTGTTATCACCAAAATAGGACCCTCATAGGCTGCTGATCAGACTACCTCAATGTAACTATTTCAAACCAATATTTTAGCTGAGGCTTAGCCTCCTCAGCATAAGAGGGATCTCCCAAGGGTTAATGATATAAGTTATAAAGAGATATAGATGGCTAACTCTATCTTGGTTTTGTGTGTTTGTAGGTTGAAAAGATGAAGGCTTGCTACCATTGGGCTATGGAGTCAACAAGTCAATAAATTCAGTGGCAAGGTTTCTTGACATGAAAGCTGAGGCAAATTGGATTTTCAAACAAAGATAATTCACACAAGAAAATAGGTCAACACAGTAATTCCATTACTAAAGGAAGTCAAAGCATAGGGTTATGAATTCTGAGTAATGGTAATGAAACTTACTGTTAGTAGTTCAAAGATAGTTTACTCAGAAAATGCAGAAAGACACAGTCATCTCATTTCTAAATGATTTCAGAGCACATGGTTGTGATTTCTAAGTAATAGCAATAAGATATAATGCAAATGATTCAAAGTGAATATAAATCAAGAAAACATTAACACCATGAAAACTCATATCTGTTCAGGAAAACCTTCTCTGCATTACTGATTATAATTCATGGCATAAAGTAGCAGCTGCACCAAAAAGTCTTCAACCCTTTGCTAATTTGACCTCTTGCTTATATATAGCTTTTACAACATGTACTCCCTCATCCTTCATCAAGAGAATTTGAATTTTCTATGAGTGACACCTATTCTAACCATAAAATAAACCTTTAAATGCATTTGACAGCTAACTAACAGTCCTAGAGTCCTAATACAATTAGGAGTACAACTCCTTGTTATGGCTAAACTACCTTAACTAAAAATTGAATGCATTCCTTGATATATGCCACCTCATGAGGTCAAATTTAAGAAGCCTCCCACGTTGTCACCTTACTGCTGATGATAAACCCTAGAAATTAGGGAACATGTTTCCCTGTTTTTAGGTTTAGGATCTTTGAAAATTAGCACCTGGGATAGAGCCTTTATCTTCTCATCCATGACATAGTTTATGAAATTGAAGGAGGCTTTTTTAGTCCATGTCGTCTAGAATAAAAATCTCTCTTGTTTTTTCAAAAAACTTCTCCAAATATCCAGAATTTGTCCTTGAAAAGCACATGTAAAACATGAAAAATATGTTCTCTGAAATTATGGTTTCAAAAAAAGCTTAGTATCTCCCAACTGATAACAATTATGAAGAAAATGAGATAGGTTATTATATTTGGAGAGTTGGTGAAGAGAAACCTCCTTTATAATTCCAAAATATCTTTTCCTATGACTAGAAACTGATCTTGAAAAAGACTGCTAAAACCAGAAGATAAAGCTTGGCTTTCAACAGTTTTGTAGTGCAAGTTTAACCATAAATTTCTCCCACCTCATAACGAATTTGACAAAACTTAAAGAGGTTTTTGTATTCCAGTATGTTGGGAAGAAAAGCCTCTTTCAGTTTTCAAAATTGAGTTCTCAGCTGCTCAGGAACCCTTCTGGAAGTTGACTAGGAAAAGCAGAAAACAAAGTCTTTTATGCTAAAATAGGTTGTTTCAGTGGTTTCGTAGCGCGCTACGAAAACTCCTAGTTCAGAATCCATGATTTCGTAGCTAATTTAAAAAATTTTCAAAATGATGTGAGATATGACTTCTAAACACATGGTGAGGCTTCTAGGACATGGAATGAGGCTGTCAAACTTTATTTTGAAAAGAGAATGACACTATTGAGATGATATGACTCAAAATCCATTAATGACTAGAAACAAGGCAAAATTTCCAAAGTTTAGAAACACAAATTTTAGGGTGATAATAGTGGCCCCACTAGGGATAGTGTGCTCTTGTGGTACACTAAGAACCTATAGCTCCAGTGCTGCTATCCATCCTCTAGAATAAAACTTTGAACTTCTGCCCAATTTACTCCTCAAGCCTTTAATGATTTCTGTAAGAAGAATTCAAGTTGCAGCTACTGAAACAAATGCTCAGTCAACCTACCCTGAGCTTATTTGCACATTTCTACCTACCCTATCAACAGCAACCTCCATTTGTAGCTTAAAGAACATGAAACTTCCAATGAAGTGAGTCATTAATATGATCTGATACTTGAATCTCTTGGTTGTGCTTGAAGCAAAAATAAACATGATACTGAAATAACCAATTTAGCATGAGATGTAACTAATCTTCAAGATAAAAATATAACTGGAAATTTGAACAGCAAATCTTTTCCATGTAATCAACTATAGGGTCAAAAAAGGCGTGATTAGTTTGATGATTCTCATAACATTCTATATCTTTAGACAATTAATTCTCAACCACACAAAATTCCTTTGATATGCTATCCAATTGCCCTTCTGCATGATTCCCATAGACAATGTGATTTTCCTCACTATTATGATCATTCTTTGAAGTAATCTGCAACAAGGAATTACATAAATGATCAATCTTTTCCTCTGCCTGAGGGTTATAAAAAATTTCTTCCAGTATTTCTTCTTGGTATTTGCAATTATTTTCATCTTCATTATGATCCGAACACTGACAAGTCTGCTGCATCTCTACATTAATCTCGGAGGATGTAATATGATTTTCATAAGTAAATCCTTTCTGATTTTCATGCTGCATTTAATGGGATGTTATCCTTTCTTCTTGGTATTGAAATGTATTGTTATGAATAGCCTCTAAAATTTCTTCATCCATGAATTCATCATCATCATAACAATCCTCCAAATATTGAATTAAACTCGCAGAATGTTTAGAACAATCTTTGATTAGCAATAAGGAGGGATGACACTCTTTATACATGTCATAGAATACATCATGGAAATCATAAAGAGAATATAATGAACCATTTTCCAAGCTTTTATACCAAGACCATGATTGTCCTTCTAAAGTGGTCATAAACAACTTCATGAGATAATATTTAGGGAACTGAACCTTAAGACTGCTTACATGCATATGGAACCTAACCAAATGAAGAGCAACATTGTCTTTCTTTTCATCTTTGAATATTGGAAGATCATCTAGCCAATCAACCTTTGGCATAGGATTTGGAAAACCAGGGATATGAGACCAGTTCATAGGGGCATACCTAGCATTCATTCTTGCAATGGAATTCATCTTGAAACTTCATCAAGCTACTGATCTTCTAGCAGTGGAGTCACCTTCCAATTTGTTATTTGATGCGTGGAGTCGCCAAGGTAGATTACAACCTCAAAAAATTTCTGAGCTCCTGCTACCTTCAGAAGTTTGGCTTTCTTGATTTCGGGAATGAATAATCTTCAGACTCCCGAAAAACGCACCAAAATGTTACACCAAAATAGGACCCTGATAGGCTACTAATTAGAATATCTTAGTGTAACTATTTCAAACCAATCTTTTAGCTAAGGCTTAGCCTCCTCAGCCTGAGAGGGCTCTCTCAAAGGGTTAATGATATTGATTAAAGATATGGATAGATGGCTAACTCTATGGTTTGTGATTTTATATGTTTATAGGTTGAAATATGAAGGTTGGATACCATTGGGCTATGGAGTCAAATTATGTTTCAGTACCACAACAAGATCAGATTAACATGAAAGTCAGGGCATAGAGAGTTTTTATACATCAACAAAACAAAGATACAATGCAAGGAAACATAATTTATAAATACATGAAGGAAGTTACAACATCATTAATGAGTTCTAAGTAACATGTATTCATACCACTACAAGTAAGTGAAAGAGGAAAGCCATGAGACAATAGGACATTAAAAAATTTCTTTGAATCCTGAGTAGTTAAGCCAAAACATTCTACTTAGCATGGAAGTCAAGGCATTATAGAGTTCAAGTGCAGAAATGCAAATATAAAATAGTGAAACACAGTTAGTTTATCTATGAAGGAAGTCAGAGCATCATCGATGAATTTTAAGTATCATAAGTAAACACCACTACAATGTAAGTATTGGAAGATGCCATCAAAACAAGAACATACAAGAACTCTTCATGAATCTTGAGTTGTCTAAGTAGAAAATCTGCATTAGGTTAAAAATATACACAGTCTGTACATAGAGCAGCAGTTGAGACAAAAAGTCTTCAACCCTTTGCTAATTCAACCTCTTGCTTTATATATAGCATTTAAAATATGGATTCCCTCATCCCTCATCAATAGGATTCAAATTTTCTATGAGTGACACCTATTCTAACCATAAAATAAACCTTTAAATGCATTTGACAGCTAACTAACAGTCCTAGAGTCCTAATACAATTAGGAGTACAACTCCTTGTTATGATTAAACCACCTTAACTAAAAATTGAATGCATTCTTTGACAGCTGCAACCTCATGAGGTTGAATTTGATAAAGCCTCCTATGTTGTCACCTTACTGCTGATGATAAACCCTAGAAATTAGGGAACATATTTCCCTGTTTTTAGGTTTAGGATCTTTGAAAATTAGCACGTGGGATAGAGCCTTTATCTTCTCATCCATGACATATTTTAAAAAATTGAAGTATATTTTTGTACTCCATGCTATGTAGAAAAAAAACCTGTCTTGGTTTCTTAAAAAACTTCTCCAGCTATCCAGAATCTGTCCTTGAAAAGCACGTGTAGAATAGGAAAAATTTGTTCTATGAAATTATGGTTTCAAAGAAAGTTTAGTATCTCCCAACTGATAACAATTATGAAGAAAGTGAGATAGGTTATTATAGCTAGATATTTGGTGAAGAGAAAGCTCCTCCATAATTCCAAAATACCTTTTCATGTGACCAAAAACTGATCTTGAAAGATACTGCTAAAACCAGAAGACAAAGCTTGGCTTTTAGCGGTTTTGTAGCGCAAGTTTAACCATAAATTTCTCCCACCTCATAAAGAATTTGAAGAAACTTAAAGAGGTTTTTATAGTTTAGTATGTTATGAAGAAAAACCTCTTTTAGTTTTCAAAATTTAGTTCTTAGCTACTCAGGAACCCTTCTGGAAGTTGACTAGGAAAGCAGAAAACAGAGTCTTTTATGTTAAAACATGTTGTTTCAGTGGTTTCGTAGCGTGCTATGAAAACTCCTAGTTCAGAATCCACGATTTCATAAATTTTCAAAATGATGTGAGATATGACTTCTAAACACATGGTGAGGCTTCTAGGACATGGAATGAGGCTGTCAAACTTTATTTGGAAAAGAGAATGACACTATTGAGATGAGATGACTCAAAACCTATTAATGACTAGAAACAAGGAAAAATTTCCAAAGTTTAGAAACAAAATTTTTAGGGTGATAACAGATTATAAGTGAATGCTTTCAAGTTGACAGTTAGAATTCATTACATCAGTGCTCTGCTTTGGGAAAACATTCACCATGACATGTTTTCTACAATTTGGGAAGGATCCATGGTAATCACATGCTCTTCCTAGCCTCTCACTAGTGTTAAAACATCTCACCCATCAAGCCCTAGAGTGATAAACCTTATGCCTACCTTGCCCCATTAAACACCCCGCAATTCTGACCTAATTCCCTAGACGTAAACTGTCCAGCTCCTCTTGATCCCGCAAAACCCCTTTAAAATCGAATATAAACTTTGTGCTACTATACCTAGCCAAAAATCCTTTTCTTGATCCAGTCATCTTGGTTGAGATCCTTATGAAGAGAGCCTTCTCCCAGCCTAGTAGGGCTAGCTACTTGGCTAAGTATTGTTTGTGGTTACCTTGACATTTCCTTCCTTCAGCCTAAGGTTCAATCTAGGTGATAACAGGCGCGGTCGAGGTTGAGGTTGAATGGGACCAGGAAGGGGTCGCAGAAAGTTAATTTGTTATAATTGCGGAGGGCCAGGGCACTATGCCCGTGATTTTACAAACCTGACCAGAACATCATGTTTCTACTGTACTCAGTTTGATCATGAGGTAGAAGACTTCCCTACACTGATAGTGAGACTACGCGAAAAAGGGGTACTTCAACCCCCTCAGACTCAGAATTTGCAAATGATGAGGTCTGAACCATGCGAAGAAGACTCGAATGTAAACATGATGCTCAAGAGTGGTGTGACCATTGGAAATGATAGAGTTAAACAATCAGAATAAAGTGCGTTGGTTTGCAAGGCTCCTACAAAGGAACCCAAATTTGATTTAGAACGTGTGAAGGAGAAATTCATGGAAGCTAAGAAGAGCTTCATGGAGGCCTCCACTTCAGGTAGTAAGGATCAATTAGAACCAGGGATGGATCCTTCAATGCTCACTACCTTTCTAGAGACATGCATGAAACTACTATGTGATAGCAAGGCAGTAAAAGGACTACAAGAACTTATCACTAGGTGCGTGGAGTTAGGAGAACCGCGCGTGGTCTAGAAAGTTGGAAAGCATGCATTGTGCATAGGAAGGGAAATGAGGTTGACTGCGCAAATCGGTGAATATGAAATGGATCAGGTAATCCTGGATCTTGGATTGGATGCGAATGTACATCCAAAACAAACATGGGAATGCATGGGCAGACCTGCACTACAGTGGTCTCCTATTCAATTACGATTGGTGAACCAATGGGAGACCTTGCCCATGGGAAGATTGTAAGGGGTAACAGTAGATATTGAAGGTGTGACCATGCAGGTGGATTTTGGAGTGATAGAGATTTTCAATGATAGTAATCCCTATCCCGCCCTACTAGGAATAAACTGGGCCACTGATATGAATGGAGTCATAAATCTGAAGAAGCACAAAATGATCTTTGAAAAAAAGTCACTACATGTTGTAGTACCGCTAGATCTAGCCGAAAGAGTGCGATACATTGAACCAGTGCATGACAATGATAGTGATGATGATCTTGATTGTATTTACAAGATAATTTTGTGAGAAGAGGATTAGGTGAATCTGACTGCAGATGGAAGGATTTCGTGGGAGTGCGAAAGCTCCTGCACTTCAGATTCAGACGAAGAGATAAAGCGATGGCAGAATTGACTGCATGGAGTAACAACGCTTAATTGCAATGTGATGGTTAGATAACTGCACTGCGTAACAAAAAAGGTAAGGGATCTACCTACATATGATGGGTTGACAGCGGTGCATGAATTCCTGAACAAATTTGAAAGCACAGTACCAGAACAATAGCGATTCGATGCTCTAAAGTGGGCATTGCATTCAACGCCCGCACGATGGTGGGGCACACATCAAGGAAGTTTTGAGGACTAGCACGGATGCACAAGAATGATGCACCTACGACTTGGGAAACCACAGATATGGCTAGTAGGCAAATATGATAGACGAGATGATCCACACACACCTTGTGAAATGGACCAAGGTCTACAGGGAAGAGCCACAACCTGAATGGGTACATTTATTCTATCATACCCTGGATGTCATACCCATGAATTGGTATGCTCCACCATGGTATAGGCGAATGGGATGTCTTGTGTGATGGATTTCTATTAACATTCACATTTGAAGATCGTTGGTGAGATACTATTGACGATGCACTGCAGGCAGTAAAAGCCGCTATATTCAAAATACCCCAGGAACCAACGAAAGTAATTCAACCAGAATGGGTGACACAGTTGAGCTGCGCACTAGAGTGTTAGAATGTAAATGTTGAGGAGGATGATGATGACCCATGAAATATTAAAATTTTAGAAATGGAAGGCTATCCTGAGATTCAGAGACCATCACTTGAAGACCGCGACATCACCGCACTGCTAAAGACGAAGCAGGTCAAAATTGGAACGTAGGCGGAGCCAAAGTACATAATGTTTGGGGACTATTGGGATGATGCCACGGTGGATAAGGTCACTGATTTACTCCGCAAATACCAAGACTTGTTCCCGACCAAAATTATAGACTTAAAAGGGATTGTTGGCAACTTAGGAATGATGAAGATCACCCTGAATCCCGACGCGAAGCCATTTAAGTAGTGGCCTTAACACTTGAATCCAAAGTATAAAGAAAAGGCCTGCGATGAATTAGACAAAATGCTCGTAGCCAGAATTATTGAACCCGTGGAAGAATTTTACTGGGTGAGCCCTATGGTAGTACAGGAGAAAAAATAGAAGGGTGAAATAAGAATATGCGTGGACCTCAGGAAGCTGAATGATGCCTGTGTACACAATCCATTCCCAACACCATTCATAGATGAAGTATTGGAGAATGTTGGTGGTTAGGAAGCATACTTGTTCATGGATGGGTTCTCAGGGTACCATCAGATCAAGATCACACTGGAAGATACAAGCAAAATGGCATTCGCAACAGAATGCGGCTGCTTTCAATACACCGTTATGCCATTTGGACTAAAGAACGCGCCAACTATATTTTTACACATTGTTGTGGCTGCATTCATAGAATACATCCACAAGTTCTTGGAAGTCTATCTAGATGATTGGACTGTCTTTGGATTAGTTAAGAACCATGTAGTGAGCTTATGCTTGATGCTGGATACTTGCCGCCGACACCAAATTGCACTAAACCTTAAGAAGTGCACATTCCTCGCTACCTTTGGAAACATGCTAGGTCATGTGGTCTGCAAACAAGGCTTGATGGTGGACCCTACGAAGATTGACGTTATCCTAAATTTGGAAGCACTACAAAGTGTTAAACAATTGCGTGCTACTTTGGGACACACTGGATACTATAGGAAGTTCATTAAAAGTTCTTCCCAAATAATAGCGCCGATGGAAAAGCTATTGAAAAAGGATGTTACATATTGTTGGAATGATGATTGCATGACGAGATTGGATGTCCTGAAGGGGAAACTGGCCTCCGCTCCAATCCTAGTCTTCCCAAAATGGGATGTGGAATTTCATGTACATGTTGATGCATCGTGTATTGCGCTGGGAGCCGTACTCACTCAGGAGGGCGCGGAAGGTGTGGATCACCTAATTGCATTTACAAGTCAGAGATTGTCCAAAGTAGAAAAGAACTATTCTACCATTGAGCGTGAGGGGTTGGAAATGGTGTATGCGCTCCACAAATACTGACACTATTTACTCGGAGGACATTTCAAGATGTACACTAACCATTCCATGTTGAAATACCTAGTGAATAATCCTATGTTGGGGGGCGCATATGCAGAAGACTCTTACTATTTCAAGAATATGATTTTGAGGTCATAGTCAAGCCGGGATGCCTAAATGCGGGAATAGATCACTTGTCATGAAATTGAGGCAGGTGAGGAACCCACGAATTTGGAGGAGGGACTACTTGATGCACAACTCTTTGCATTGAACGTCATGGAAGGAAACTTCAAAGATATAATCCATTTTCTAACCACATGGACTGTGCTGAAGGAATACTCAGTCTAACAAAAGAAGGAATTGGTGGTGCGCACGATGGACTTTTCTGTTATCGCAGGGCACCTCCGTAAAATGAACAATAATGAGATATTTTGAAGATATGTACCTGAATTTGAACGAGGTAAAATCCTCACAGAAGCACATGGGGGTGCTAAAGGAGGAAACTATGCAGGACATGCGACTGAATAGAAGTTCTTCGCGCAGGGTTATGGTGGTCAACCATGCACCAGGACTCAAAAGTGCACTATAAGGCCTGCGATATATGTCAAAGGATTGGAAAACCATCACAAAGGGATGAAATGCCACTAAATCCAAAAATGACACTGCAACTGTTTGAAAAATGGGCAATCAACTTTGTTGGATCTATCAAACCTCTAGGAAAGATCGGTGCACACTACATCATCACCGCGATAGAGTACCTGACATGATGGGCGGAAGCACAACTGGTCAAGGACTACATAGTTGCTATGGCTATGAAGTTTTTGCTCGAAAATGTGTTGACACAATTTAGCTATCTGAAAATCTTAATGAGTGATTGCGGAACACATTTCGTAAATGAAACCATCAGCGTGCTCATAGAAGAGTTCCAGATGTATCACCAGAAAAGTAAACCGTATGATCCAAATAGATCTAAGAACACTCTCTAAGTCTTGAAAACTCTTAAAATCATGCCAAAGATCAAAACCATCGCATGCCAAGAACCCTTAGAATGGCAGAAAAACACTATCGAGAGGCAAAAACCAGAGAAAACACATGAAAACAGTGAAAAAAATAGAGTATCAGAGGCAGAACAATGAATGCACAATAGTCATGAGATCTGGATGACCAACGATCCAGATCTGATTGGTAAATCACAATTGGCATAGGCAAACAATGGATATCAGTATAGAATACATACCACTTGCGATGGCGACTGGCGGAGTCAACTAGGACCTTTGATCAAGTGCGCAAATCAATGGCCCACATTGCATCACAAGATCACTATCAGAGATTACAAGAGCGCTTACAAATGACCTATGGTTATCGCGATGTGCAATTACGATCAATCGCATCGGAGCAACACCATGGAGCGGGACCTATACACATGTATACGTGCGATCCGATGAACCAGACCTAACGATTTTATTGATATTATTTCATAGGATTTGAGATCCGCCCATATTGCATTGCATGATCATTATCGAAGGTTACAAGAACGCTTACAAACGGCCTGGGGTTATTGCGATGTGCGATTGGGATCAATTGCATCAGAGCAACACCATGGAGTGGGACCTATACACATGTATATGTGTGATTCGATGAACCAGACCGGACGATTTTATCGATATTATTTCATAGGATTTGAGATTCGTAGCAAAGCCATTTTTAATGCATTTTTGCAGTTTTCGTATATTAAATGAAATGCGAAGGATGGAGGTTGATGTGATAAGCCGAAACTGAAAGGGTTCATGAAGTTAAATGTATATTGTTTCAAGTCTGGAGAAAATCCATTTCTAATGCATTTTCGCAGTTTTAACGTATTTCAAAAATACAAAGGGGAACCTTGGAGCAAGGCTAAAGCGACTTATGATAGTGATTGAGGATGGACCCGATAGGGGAATAAACCATATTTAAGGACTTTTGAAGTCTGAATTGAACTGTGTTTTGGTGGAATTTCATAGTCGTAAATGTATTTTCCTGTGTAAAAAAGAAAATGACAGCATTTGGGATTCTGAAGGATTTCAAGGGCCCGAGGCACTCTTACGTTGTAGAATAGGTGGCCACGTCCCCTTTAGGCATTATGCAATGATTGTGTAATACTAGAAGAAGGATTCGAAGCGGACAGAGGCCGGAGAGATTGAAAGCTGAGAAAATGAAACAAACAAGCAGTGCAGTTTTGGCTGTAAAGCCATAACAAACAGAGGCAATATTTCAGGCAGTGCTGCGATAGAGCTAGGATAGAAACAGAGAGCATTGAGGGAGTCTGTGTACTCAGAGATTATTGAGAGGTTCAAGCAAAGCTCTTGTTGTTGCATCTGTTGTGTGTGGGGCTAAGATTGAGCTCACTGTTGTAAAAACTATATTTTGAAGACATAATAGAGAGGCCACCTCTGAAGGTTGGACCAGGAAATGTGCCCAGGAGTATTGGGTGAAATCATCATTAAATTTGTTGTGTTATTTGCTGTCTATTATGTTTTTTTTACTACTTCATTGTCTATGTATTTCGTAATCTTATCAATCCATTACATAAAATAACATAGACAAATCCATGCACATAAGTTTGTAATACCTTATTATTTATCTTAGATATCATTATCAGATCAAGTGGTATCAGAGCTTTGGGTTTACTAAGGTTAGACAAGCTTGTGCTGGATTGGTGAATGATAACTAGGTCAAAGCTCAAATGAGGAGAAGGAAACTGGTTGAAGCTAACCCAGAAATAGGAAGAGTCTATCCTAGGAGGAAAATGGAAGAAGAAAATCCCTTGGAATCAAACTCTCAGTTCATGGACAATTTCATAATCATGAGAGCCATGGTAGAATAGATGTACCGAGAATTTAAGAAAGGTAGAGGTGAAGATTATTAAACCTCCAAACAAGACAAAGGAATAGAATAATCTCTTCTAGATGGCCATTCTAAAGGCAAAGGGAAAGGGAAAGAGACTCCTCTATCCACACCTCCTGATAGACCTGAAAATAAAAAGAAGAAAACATCTTTGATTAAATTAGACGTTAAATTTGATTTGCCAATATATGATGGAGAATTAAATGTAGAGAAGCTAGATAATTGGATTAGACAGATTGATGTGTATTGTAGGGTGCAAAGCATTGATTTAGACAGGAGTAAAATTTAGCTGGCCAGCCTATGCCTTGGAGGAACTACCTTGGTATGGTGGGTAGGTAGGACACAAGCTGACTTGAGGAAGCATGGTAAAATTCTTTTTGTCTGGAGTGAATTTGTTTCTACAATTAAAAAATAATTCTATCCACTAGCTTATATGCAACAAGTTATGATGTGTTGGAAAATTCTTCGCCAATTAAAAGGAAAATGTGTACAAAGCTGCATCCAAGAATTTATAAAATGAGCTTTGATTCTAGGCATCTCTTTAGACTCACCAGAAACTTTGCTAAAGTATATATGTGATCTACACAGCTATTTGAGGCACACAATTCTCATGTTTAACCCTACTAGCACAGATGAGGTATCTGTTCAGGCTACCCATTTAGAGGCTAGAGGCAAGAATGTGAACCCGGAGATTGGGGGATCATCAAAACCCACTACAAGAAAGAACAAGGAAAAGAGGAAGTAGAAATGGAAAGAGAGGAAGGAAAATGTTGTACAAAAGGTCAAACCTTCATGCACTCACTGGAAGAAGGATGGACATGATGATGAACATTGCTGGTCTTTGCATCTGGAGACCCAAGAAGTTCGATGGCAAGAAGAAGAAGACTGTTTCTGCTATACAGAAAGATTTGGGGTTAGACGGAGGTGATGAAACAACAATCGCAACCACAGGTATAAAAGGTAAAAATTCTGAAGCATCTATTAGTAATTTTGCACAAACTATTAGTAGTGAAGAAAATGAGAGGAAAAGACATGAGATTTTTCATATTAGAGTTATTTCCAAGCATCAAAAGATTGATACTTTGTTTGATAGTGGCTCACAAGTAAACTTAATTTCTGAAGTAATTGTAAAGAAATTGGGACTAATAACCACACCTCACAAGAAGTCATATCCATTAGGTTGGGTATGTGATAAAGCAAAGCTACAAGTGACTAGACAATGTAAACTCAGGTTTTCTTTTGGATCAACATTTGTAGATGAGGTTGAGTTAGATATCATTTCCTTGGATATATGTGGAATTGTTTTAGGAAGTCCTTACTTGTATGATAGAAAATTCATTTCTATAGAGCTGAAAATAAGTATCAACTTGTTAAAGATGGAATCGAATATATTGTAAGAGCTCATAAACTCAAGAATAATTATACTCTCACAAAATTAGGACAGATGAAAAGAATTGTAATTTCATGCAAGCAATTTTTACTGATGGTTGTAAAGGAAAAGAAACCTGATAAAACCAATGTATTTGAAGGCTGTGATGCTAAACAACAAGCTGATTCAGAAAAAGTTGTTTCAGAATATGATATCCTATTTCAAGAACCTAAAGGTCTACCATCCAAAAGGGAAATTGTACATGATATTAATTTGCAGCAAGATGCTCCATTGCCTAACATCGGAATGTATAGGTTATCCGCTTTATAGAATGTAGAGATCAAGAAGCAAGTACAAGAACTGCTCGAAAAAGGGTTCATAAGACCAAGCACATCACCATGCGGATCTACAATAGTGTTGGTGAAAAAGAAGGATGGTTCGTGGAGGATGTGCATTGATTACCGAGTACTAAATAAAATAATAATCAAGAATTGTTATCCCCTTCCTCGCATTGATGATCTATTGGATCAGTTGAAGGAAGTTGTTTAATTTTCCAAGTTGGACATACGTAGTGGTTACCATCAGGTTAGAGTAGCAGAGCAAGATGCATGGAAGACTGCTTTCAAAACAAAGAAAGGGCTGCATGAATGGCTAGTTATGCCTTTTGGCTTGACTAATGCTCCTGCCACTTTCATGAGAGTTATGAATGATGTACTTAGGCCTTTTATTGATGATTTTGTAATTGTATATCTAGATGATATTCTTGTATTCAATAAAACATGGGAAGAACATTTAAAGCATGTAAAGCAGACTCTGGATGTTTTGAAAAAAGAAAATCTCTATGTTAAATATCAAAATGTGAATTTGGCAAAACATCTTTGAATTATTTTAGTCATATTGTAGGGGGTGGTGAATTGAAGATAGATCCCTCTAAGGTTGCAGTCATTGTAAACTGGCCTAAACCCAAGTCTACTACAGAAGTTAGAAGCTTCCTAGGAGCAGAACAATATTGGAGAAAGTTTATTGCTAACCTTTCCTTAATTGCAGCTCCCTTACATGCTTTGATAGGATTGAACAGTTTCTAGATATGTAAGAGGGTGTACCATGTGTGTTAAAAGCAAGCCCAACAATAGAAAACTAGGCTTGTGTTGAGTCTTAAAAATGTCATTCATTTCCATTACACTTTCAATATTATGTCCATTATATCACCTCCATTTCACAACTATGTCACCACATTCATCCCACTTTCATTATCATTGGGCCACATTTATGTTTTTCCAATATTTATTAATTCTAAGTCTTTTAAGTGAATTTGTGGTTAAAAATTAGGAAATAATGTGCATAAGCTTATACCTAACAAATGGGTTGAGATGTTGACATGTGTAGGCTGAAAGGAGGCTTCTAAAAGACCCTTATGTGGCACTCTAAGGCCAAATTCGAATTTGAGTGGAAAAGAATCATGAGATCATGAGGATATGTGTCACATCTCCTAATTTTATTGTAACTCTAAGAAGACATGTGTCTTATTAGTTCCTATTTTGATTAGGACTCTAGAGGTAGAGGGAGAGATTCATGGACTCTCATTAATGAGATGGCTCTCATATTTTTGTATAAATAGGAGATTTGTCTCCTTCATTTGTTAGTCTTAGTTATTTAGCTTGGAGTTTGTAGTTCTTCCTTGATGGATTTTGAAAGTTTTAGAGAGCTTTGTTGTACTTTGTCATTTTGAAGAATTTGAATAAAGCTTTGATGTTCTCAACATGGAAGGAGATGTGAAGTAGATGTCATGGAGCATATTAGAATGTAAGGTAGAGTAGATTTTATTATGTCATTTGATTTCTTTCAAGTTTGATAATTTAGATTTTCCATTCATGCAATTCTAATTCATGTAAGTGTGTTCAACCGGTTGATTGTAGATTAGTTTTTCTTTACATGTTTTTTTGCATCAAATAGTGACATGAGATTTGCCTCTCTGCTGACTTTGTTTTTTTCTTTTCAATTTTAGTTATGCTTTGATTTCAGTCTTATTCATTTGCTTTGTAGTTAGTTTAGATATTAAATTGCTCATGTCATTTTCAGTTACCTCTGAAAGCCATATCGAGACTAATGGCGAGGGATTGAAGTATGAGTGTGTAATTTGATATTAGTTTACCTTTCTGCAAATTAGATATTAAATTACTCATGTCATTTTCAGTTACCTCCGAAATCCAGAGCGAGTCGAATGGTAAGGGATTGAAGTATGAATGCGTAGTTTGATATTAGTTTATTTTTCTACGAGTTAGTTATTGAATTGCTCATGTCATTTTCAGTTACCTCTGAAAGCCAGAGTGAGACGAATGGTGAGGGATTGAAGTATGAATGTGTAGTTTAATATTAGTTTTATTTTCTGCAAATTAGATATAATATTACTCAGGTTTTTTATGATTACCTTCGAAAGCCAAAGCGAGTCGAATGGTTAGGGGTTAGAATATGAGTTGATGTAATTTGATTTTAGCTTTACTTTACTTGCAATTTTTGGGTTTCTTTGAGTGCAATAGCTTAACTTTTATTTCCATATTTAGACAAGTAGCGTAGACAATGATTTCATGATCAATATTTCATGTTTTGTTTGATTTAAAGTAGCTGCATATTTACACTTTTGTTTAAGTACTAATTCCATCAATAACGTGTTTTAAGATCTTTTGAAGTGCTAAGTTTTGGAAGTTACCATTAGGGACATAGACCTTGTCTTGAAGTCTACATCCATACTTGACATTTAAAAGTATTCTTAAGACCTTAGAATAGGATTTCCATTTGCATTAGACACTTTAGGAACCCAACAAAAACAAAACCCCAAAAGAAAATAAAATCTATAAAACAACGAAGTAGGAAAAATGTTAACTAAGCACATATGATGCACCACACTTTCATCAGTTTACGATACCCGGATAGATAATTTATGTAGAGCAATTTAAGACGTTAAATTGACTAAACATTTTGGCGCCATTTCCGGGGAAGTGTAATTAGGAGACCTTATTTCTTACATCTAAAAAAATTAATAATTCTTGAATATGCTCTCCTCCTGCACTTCGTGTGATCTGGAGGATCAGAAAAAGGATTGTTAAATAAAAAAAAATTTAATAATTCTTGAGTATGCTTTCCTCTTGCATTTTGTGTGATCTGGAGGATTAGAAAAAAGATTGTTATGTAAAAAAAAGAAAAGAAAAAAAAGGGAGACAAAATAAACTTCATCATTTCAATTGATTCAATAAAAAAATAAAAAAATAAAAATAAAAAATGAAACCCAATTGCTTTGATAGGTTCAAATTGTCCAAAATTGACTGGTTATGGTTTGTAGTGGTCCTCGAAATACTGTATCTTGTTCAAATAAGGTTTTGCAACTTAGCTGCGGAATGTAACCTGATTCCGCAACTAGTTGAGAATTCCGCAGCTGATTTCAAGGTTTAGCAGGTTACAACCATCCAATGAAGAAATCGACCACATGGGCATCTTCAGAATTGTCCCGACATGGATTTTATCCTAGTCACCTAGCCAGATCGATAAAAAATCAGCCTAAGACCTCAGTCAAAGTCTTGTTTTTACCATGTTTTTCTTGAAGTCTTTGTTGCCTGAAATTGAAAATAATTAATCCTTCTTCTAAATTTACAATTTCAGAGAGAAAAGAAAAACAATCTATGGCTATCTTCAATTTGAGCTTTCATTATGGCTTCAGTAGGAAAATTTCCATCTCTGTTCAAGTTTTAACCTTAAAACAAACCCGCAAGAACATTTGTTAAAAAAAAATAAAAAAATCATTGTTTTGTTTAATGAAATGTATATGTATATTTTTAATTTTTGAAAATATAATGTATAACTTATTAACAAAATAATTTAATAAATAAATAAATAAATAAATAAAATAAAAAATAAAAAAAACCCTGCAATATAAACAAGTTGAACTGTGATCAACCAAATTATGTGCTTCACATTTACAATACTACACGATGAAGCGTCTTTCTTTTTCCCCATTTCAATATAAAATACCATTTGCATTATATTCCTGCCCACCTCTCCGATCACACACAAAATTATCCTGCCATCAATAACTACGTTTCATCCTATCAACGAAATTTTGAGTACATCAAGAAGAAGGATGCTGAAAAAGAAGATAATTTGGGAGAAAAACCAGACATTAGGCATCCAATAATAAACAGCCACTTCATGTGTGATTGACTCCAAAGCTTATTCATCACTATTGTAGGGATGCACCAAGACAGGGGCATTACCAGAAGGAAAAATTGTCCCCAAAAGGAAAGATTGTCCACGCCCGCGTTGTAAAAATTGGATTGAAGCAAGAATTTTTCTTACAAAACCACCTTATTAAAATGTATGGTAAATGTGGAGAATGCACAAAGGTGTATTATTCTAACTCTGATTTGAAATTTTATAGTCGAATGCAGCAACTTAGAAAAACATAAACAAAGAAAAATGTCTAACTTCAAATGCATGAAATGCCCAAATGGGGACAAATTTGAAGAAACGAAAACATGGGTTTTTTCGCCAGCTGGGTCAGTTAGATAACCCAGAAATCATTTTAGGAGATTTGTGGCGGTCTAGGAGAAATCCTCAGTTATTTGGAGCCTCTTTTTGCTTGCCGCATGTGAAAAAAACAACGGTTTTTTTAACAGTTGCGGCCATATTTCGATTTCCTTGAGAAATCCACTCAGATCCAATTTCCTTGGCTACCAGGTCATCCACCGTATCACTGAATATGTGAGGAAAAAATATTTCATTAAATGAACAAGGAGTTTGAACACGGCTCACTGTAGTTGTTTGAAGAAACACGACCCTCTGTCATTAAAACCTGTGAAATTGTTGCCACCCGTTTACGCTTGTTCCGCTACTTCCTATTTAACAATAAGATAATCAAATACGGCACTAGAATTATACGAAAGGGATTATAGATTGTCGATGTTTATTCCTTTGGCATATGTTTATTCCTTGGTTATTCGGGGGATTCCTTACAGTGAGTGCGGTAGCGTTGTTCAAATTTATAAAAAGGTAAGTTCTGCTCTAAGGCCTGCAGCAGTGGAAAAAGTTACCAATCAAGAAATAAGGCAAGTTATTGAAAATGTATGACAGTTGCATCAGTAAGGCCTTCTACTGCAGCACGTCTGAATGACCCATTTCTCAGAGATGTAGAGTTGAGTAGGTAGTGCACATGCACGTTAAACTTTCCAATTATTTTGACTTAGGTGTTTCTGTTACAACATGCATAGGAATTGTTGGTGACAAATACTAATAATAAAAATATATATATATATATATATATATATATGAGCAGCACAAGAGTTGGTACTCTGATCTATTTCCATCTTTAAAACTATTTTGCTTCATATTTCAAAGTTTTTATTTTTCAGGCAAACAGTAAAAAAATAATAAATAAAAAAAATAAAAAATGATGGGGCTCATTGGAAGAGCTAAATCAATTGAACACACTTAGACTTGGAATTTCTTTAGCTAGATAAAAGGGGCAGTCAGGGATATGTGTCTGATGGTTGACTGTTTCAGCCACTTTTCGCAACTGATTCAACTTTCTGCAGCTGGTTCAACTTTCCGCAGCTGGTTCAACTTTCCGCAACTGTTTTGTTAAACTCTAGGTTGCAAGTGTTATCAAGCAAAACAAACCACATGGATAGCTGGGGGAATGTCAGTACATGGATGGTGTCCTATTCATTTGATCCAATTTGATGAAAAGACCCCGGTCAAAGGGAAGTCAAATTGTGTGTTATCACTAAGTCGCCACACTGTCGCTACACTAAGTTGCTGCATGTCAAGAAAAAATAATAATTTTGAATCAATGAAATGAATAAGTTATTTGCTCACTTTTCTGAAGACATTGATTAATTTTGGATTGATGATGAAAGATGAATGTCTAACTTTGTATTCAAGATTTTTAGCTACATAAATCGTGCACACTCTGCAGCTAAAATCCAACTTCGTAGACTGAAAAAACCCTCATTGTTCAAATCAGCCTAACTTTTTCATACGAAATCAGATTTTGATGATTTAAGTACCATTAGAAAGATCTCAACAAGTTCTACACAATGAAAATCCATCATTAGAGTTTGAAATGGAAAATAATGAAATAAATTTCTAAAAAGAAGCAACATTCAACTTGGGCACCAATTCCAAAGAAGGTATAAATTCTTTTGATTTTTCCTTTGAGAACTTGTTTAATTAATACAAATTCTTAGTTTTGTGTGTAAATATCATAACTAGAGAGATTGATCATATCTCTCCTTTGATAACCTTACATTGCATTGCAGAAGAAGTATTAGTGTTTTTTGCAAGTTCCAGGAGGAAGGACAAATGACTACAAGAGAATGGTGTCTCTCTAAGAGACCAAGTTGTTTCATAAGAGGATGATCAGCAACAAAAAGGAAATATGTTGATGCAAAATCAGATCTAGACACTTGAAAAAATTTCAGATATTATTGTCTCCATCACATCCATACCTCATAATAAACCATTCACCTCATTTCACTTCATACTTTTCCATTTACATTCACATACACTTTCCACCTCTTTTTGTCCATTCATAACTCACAAATAAAAGCAAGAGACTCATTCACATGTTTATTGCCCATTTCCATTTCTGCTCTTCATTGCCATCTTCCATTTTCATCTTTCATTTCCTGTCATTTTCATTTCGCAAATAAGCCCTGCTTCAATGCAAATTATTGAGTCCATAGTCCTTTGGGTCTAAGTTCTTTGTAAAAACACCTTGAGGCTTGCATGCCTTAATGGCAAGTCCTCATGCTGACAAACAATGGGAATACATTAATGTCCCTTGTTCATCATATCTTCTAGGTGACTCGACATCGGAAAATTCATTCGTACCTAGCAAGATGTGTTTGGGCATCTTGACTCTCATTGTCATTAATGGTGAGAGTTCTTGTGTTGACTAGTGGCATCCATTAATGGCCACTAAGCCAACAATTTCCTACTATGTTCGACATCAAAATATCTTTTCACATAGTAGGAATTGTGCCAATGAGTTTTCAAGACATGAAGACTATTATTTTCAGCGTTTTGGAGTAGATTCAACAAATTTTAGTAAAAGAAATAAAAAATCATCTTATCTCTTTATCCATGACTCCTCTTGTTCAGCCACTTGAAGAAGAATATAATCAGAATTTTGTAGCCACCACACATACAACTCATCCATTCCAAAGGGTAAGTGAAGGTGCGTCATTTTCCAACTTTTTACCATAGAATTCCATAAAAAGCTAGAATGATAATTGTTGGAAAAACATTTCTCTTCCTCATTTCATAAAATTGCCAATACCATCAGTTGGGGGGGGGGGGGGGGGGAGGGGAAATATATTCATATTCATATCTTGCCATGTCCATATCATATTCAGGAGCCCGCATACTTCCAACATATATTAATTATTACATTGCTATTATGAGCATACAATAGCTTTTGAAAAAGTGCTTAAAAGATAAATTGGATAAAAACAAAATCATGGTTGTCACGCAAGAACCAACCATCATGCAATCCAATAAAGATATACTTTGCAACAATAATCAAAATATCATTATGCAATGTTCAAAGATCAAAATAGAAGGCAACAAAAAAAAATGGTTGTAACACAAGAACCAACCATGTTGTAATTCAAGTAAAACACTTTGCAAAAATATGAAGTTATCAAATGATATCATGCAAAGTTAAGACAAAGCTCAAGGATCAAAAGAGTTAATGTAATATATATTGCATGAGGACATGCAATAGCTTCAGTTGGGGAGTATGTTGTCTTGAAAATGTGATTAATTTCCATTACACTTTCACTATTATGTCCATTATATCACCTCGATTTCATCTCCATTTCACTACTATGTCACCACATTCATCCAAATTTCATTATCATTGGGCCACATTTATGTTTTTCCAATCTTTATTAATTCTAAGTCTTTTAAGTGAATTTGTGGTTAAAAATTAGGAAAAAAATGTGCATAAGCTTATACCTAACAAATGGGTTGATATTGTTGACATGTGTAGGTTGAAAGAAGGCTTCTAGAAGACCTTTATGTGGCACTCTAAGGCCAAATTTGAATTTGAGTGGAAAAGAATCATGGGATCATGAGGATATGCGTCACATCTCTTAATTGTATTGTAACTCTAAGAAGACATGTGTCTTATTAGTTTCTATTTTGATTAGGACTCTAGAGGTAGAGGGAGAGATTCATGGACTCTCATTAATGAGATGATTCTCATCTTTTTGTATAAATATGAGATCTCTCTCCTTCATTTATTAGTCTTAGTTCTTTAGCTTGGAGTTTGTAGTTCTTCCTTGATGGCTTTTGAAAGCTTTAGAGAGCTTTGTTGTACTTTTTGATTTTGAAGAATTTGAATAAAGCTTTGATGTTCTCAACATGGAAGGAGATGTGAAGTAGATGTCATGGAGCATATTAGAATGTAAGGTAGAGTAGATTTTATTTTGTAATTTTGCTTTGATTTCATTATGTCATTTGATTGTTTTCAAGTTTGATAATTTATATTTTCCATTCATGCAATTATAATTCATGTAAGTGTGTTCAACCGGTTGATTGTAGATTAGTTTTTCTTTACATGTTTTTTGCATCAAATAGTGACATGCGATTTGCCTTTCTGCTGACTTTGTTTTTTGCTTTTCAATTTCAGTTATGCTTTGATTTCAGTCTTATTCATTTGCTTTGTAGTCAGTTTAGATATTAAATTGCTCATGTCATTTTTAGTTACCTCCGAAAGCCATAGCGAGACTAATGGCGAGGTATTGAAGTATGAGTGTGTAATTTGATATTAGTTTACCTTTCTGCAAATTAGATATTAAATTACTCATGTCATTTTCAGTTACCTCCGAAAGCCAGAGCGAGTCGAATGGTGAGGGATTGAAGTATGAATACATAGTTTGATATTAGTTTATTTTTTTGCAAGTTAGTTATTGAATTGCTCATGTCATTTTCAGTTACCTCCGAAAGCCAGAGCGAGACGAATGGTGAGGGATTGAAGTATGAATGTGTAGTTTAATATTAGTTTTATTTTCTGCAAATTAGATATCAGATTGCTCAAGTTTTTTATGATTACCTCCGAAAGCCAGAGCGAGTCGAATGGTGAGGGGCCAGAATATGAGTTGATGTAATTTGATTTTAGTTTTACTTTACTTGCAATTTTTGGATTTCTTTGAGTGCAATAGCTTAACTTTTATTTCCGTATTTAGACAAGCAGTAGAGACAATGATTTCATGATCAATATTTCATCTTTTGTTTGATTTAAAGTAGCTGCATTTTACACTTTTGTTTAAGTACTAATTCCATCAATAACATGTTTTAAGATCTTTTGAAGTGCTAAGTTTTAGAAGTTACCATTAGGGACATAGACCTTGTTTTGAAATCTACATCCATACTTGACCTTTAAAAGTATTCTTAAGACTTTAGAATAGGATTTCCATTTGCATTAGACACTTTAGGAACCCAACAAAAACAAAACCCCAAAACAAAATAAAATCTATAAAACAACGAAGTAGGAAAAATGTTAACTAAGCACATATGGTGCACCACACTTTATCAGTTTACGATATCTGGATTGATAATTTATGTAGAGCAATTTAAGACATTAAATTGACTAAACATTTTGGCGCCATTGCCGGGGAAGTGTAATTAGGAGACCTTATTTTTTACATCTAAAAAAATTAATAATTCTTGAGTATGCTCTCCTCCTGCACTTCGTGTGATTTGGAGGATTAGAAAAAAGATTGTTAAGTAAAAAAAAAAAAAAATTAATAATTCTTGAGTATGCTCTCCTCCTGCACTTTCTGTGATATAGAGGATCAAAAAAATGATTGTTATGTAAAAAAAAAGAAAAAAAAAGAAGAAAAATGGGAGAAAATAAACTTCATCATTTCAATTGATTCAATAAAAAAGAAAATGAAACCCAACTGCTTTGATAGGTTCAAATTGTCCAAAATTGACTGGTTATGGTTTGTAGTGGTCCTCGAAATATTGTATCATGTTCAAATAAGGTTTTGCAACTTAACTGCAGAATGTAGCTTGATTCTGCAGCTAGTTGAGAATTCCACAGATGATTTCAATATTTAGCAGGTTACAGCTATCCAATGAAGAAACCGACCACATGAGCATCTCCAAAATTGTCCCGACATGGATTATATCCTAGTCACCTAGCCAAATCGATAAAAAATCAGCCTAAGACCTCAGTCAAAGTCCTATTTTTAGCATGTTTTCCTTGAAGTCTTTGCTGCCTGAAATTGAAAATCATTAATCCTTCTTATAAATTTACAATTTCAGAGAGAAAAGAAAAACAATTTATGGCTATCTTCAATCTGAGCTTTCACTGTGGCTTTAGTAGGAAAATTTGCATCTCTGTTCAAGTTTTGACCTTAAAACAAACCTGCAAGAACATTTGTTTAAAAAAAAAAATATTGTTTTGTTTAATGAAATGTATATGTATATCTTTAATTTTTGAAAAATATAATGTATAATTTATTAAAAAAAAAAAAAAAAAAAAAAAAAAAAAACAAAAAAAAATATAAACAATTTGAACCGTGATCAACCAAATTATGTGTTTCAACATTTACAATACTATACGATGAAGCGTCTTTCTTTTTCCCCATTTCAGTGTAAAATACCATTTGCATTATATTCCTGCCCACCTCTCCGATCACACACAAAATTATCCTGCCATCAACAACTACGTTTCATCCTGTCATCGAAATTTTGAGTACATCAAGAAGAAGGATTCTGAAAAAGAAGATAATTTGGGAGAAAAATCGGACATTAGGCATCCAATAATAAATAACCACTTCATGTGTGATTGACTCCAAAGCTTATTCATCACTATTGTAGGGATGCGCCAAGACACGGGCATTACCAGAAGGAAAAATTGTCCACGCCCGCGTTGTAAAAATTGGATTGAAGCAAGAACTTTTCTTACAAAACCACCTTATTAACATGTATGGTAAATGCGAAGAATGCACAAAGGTGTATTATTCTAACTCTGATTTGAAATTTTACAGTCGAATGCAGCAACTCAGAAAAACATAAACACAGAAAAAATGTCTAACTGCAAATGCACGAATTGCCCAAACGGAGGCAAATTTGAAGAAACGAAAACATGGGTTTTTTCACCAGCTGGGTCATTTAGATAACCCAAAAACCGTTTTAGGATATTTTTGGCGGTCTGGGAGAAATCGTTGGTTCTTTGAAGCCTCTTTTTGCCTGCCTGTGTGAAAAAAACAATGTTTTTTTGAACAGTTGCAACCATATTTTGATTTCCTTGAGAAATCCACTCAGATCCAATTTCCTTAGCTGCCAAGTCATCCACCGTATCACTGAATATGTGAGGAAAAAAATATTTTCATTAAATGAACAAGGAGTTTGAACACGACTCGCTGTAGTTGTTTAAAGAAACACGACTCTCTATCATTAAAACCTGTGAAGTTGTTGCCACCCGTCTGTGCTTGTTCTGCTACTTCCTGTTTAATAGTAAGATGATCAAATACGACACTAGAATTATACGAAAAATATTATAGCTTGTCGATGTTTATTCCTATGGCATATGTTTATTCCTTGGTTATTCAGGGGATTCCTTACAGTGAGTGCGGTAGCGTTGTTCAAATTTATAAAAAGGTGAGTTCTGCTCTAAGGCCTGCGACAGTGGAAAAGGTTACCAATCAAGAAATAAGACAAGTTATTGAAATGTATGATAGTTGCATCAGCAAAGCCTTTTGTTGCAGCACGTCTGAATGACCCATTTCTTAGAGATGTAGAGTCGAGTAGGTAGTGCACATGCACGTTAAACTTCCCAATTATTTTGAGATTGACTTAGGTGTTTCTGTTACAGCATGCATAGGAATTGTTGGCGACAAATACTAATAAAAAATATAAAAATATATGAGCAGCACAAGAGTTGGTATTATGATCTATTTCCATCTTTAAAACTGTTTTGCTTCATTTTTCAAAGTTTTTATTTTTCAGGTAAACAGTAAAAAAATAATAAATAAATAAATGATGGGGCTCATTGGGAGAGCTAAATCAGTTGAACACACTTAGAATTGGACTTTCTTTACCTAGATAGAAGGGGCAGTCAGGGATATGTGTCTGATGGTTGACTGTTTCAGCCAATTTCCGCAGCTGGTTCAACTTTCCGCAGCTGTTTTGTTAAACTCTAGGTTGCAGGTGTCATCAAGCAAAACAAACCACATGGGTAGCTGGGGGAATGTCAGTACATGGATGGTGTCCTATTCATTTGATCCAATTTGATGAAAAAGACCCCGGTCAAAGGGAAGTCAAATTGTGTGTTATCACTAAGTCGCCATATTGAGTCGCCACACTAAGTCGCCACACTAAGTCGCTGCATGTCAAGAAAAAATAATAATTTTGAATCAATGAAATGAATAAGTTATTTGCTCACTTTTCTGAAGACATTGATTAATTTTGGACTGATGATGAAAGATGAATGTCTAACTTTGTATTCAAGATTTTAGCTACAGAAATCGTGCACACTCTGCAGCTAAAATTCAACTCCGTAGACTGAAAAAACCCTCATTGTTCAAATCAGCCTAACTTTTTCATACGAAATCAGATTTTGATGATTTAAGTACCATTGGAAAGATCTCAACAAGATCTACACAATGAAAATCCATCATTAGAGTTTGAAATGGAAAATAATGAAATAAATTGCTAAAAAGAAACAACATTCAACTTGGGGCACCAATTCCAAAGCAGGTATAAATTGTTTTGATTTTTCCTTTGAGAATTTGTTTCATTAATACAAATTCTTAGTTTTGTGTGTAAATATCATAACTAGAGAGATTGATCACCTCTTTCCTTTGATAACATTACATTCCATTGCAGAAGAAGTATTATGTTTTTTGCAGGTTCCAGGAGGAAGGACAAATGACTACAAGAAAATGGTGTCTTTCTAAGAGACCAATTTGTTTCATAAGAGGATGATCAACAACAAAGAGGAAATATGTTGATGCAAAATCAGATCCAAACACTTGAAAAACTTTCAGATATTATTGTCTCCATCACATCCATCCATCACATCCATACCTCATAATAAACCATTCACCTCATTTCACTTCATACTTTTCTATTTACATTCACATACACTTTCCATCTCTTTTTGTCCATTCGTAACCCACAAATAAAATCAAGAGGCTCATTCACATGCTTATTTCCCATTGCCATTTCTTCTCTCCATTGCCATCTTCCATTTTCATCTTTCATTTCCTGTCATTTTCATTTCGCAAATAAGCCGTGCTTCAATGCAAATTATTGAGTCCATACTCCTTTGAGTCTAAGTTTTTTGTAAAAACACCTTGAGGCTTGCATGCCTTAATGGCAAGTCCTCATGCTGACAAACAATGGGAATACATTAATGTCCCTTGTTCGTCAGATCTTCTAGGTGACTCGACTTGGCAAATTCATTCGTACCTAGCAAGATGTGTTTGGGTATCTTGACTCTCATTGTCATCAATGGTGAGAGTTCTCGTGTTGACTAGTGGCATCTATTAATAGCCACTAAGCCAACAATTTCCTACTATGTTCGATATTAGAATATCTTTTCACATAGTAGTAATTGTGCCAATGAGTTTTGAAGACATGAAGACTATTATTTTCAGCATTTTGGAGCAGATTCAGCAAGTTTTAGTAGAAGCAATAAAAAGTCATCTTATCTCTTTATCCATGACTCATCTTGTTCAGCCACTTGAAGAAGAATATGATCAAAATTTTTCAGCCACCACACATACAAATCATCCATTCCAAAAGGTAAGTGAAGGTACGTCATTTTCTAACTTTTTACCATAGAATTCCATAAAATGCTAGAATGATAATTGTTGGAAAAACATTTCTCTTCCTCATTTCATAAAATTGCCAATACCATCAGTTGGGGGGGGGGGGGAGATATATTCATATTCATATCTTGCCATGTCTATATCATATTCAAGAGCCCACATACTTCCAACATATATTAATTATTACATTACTATTATGAGCATAGAATGGCTTTTGAAAAAGTGCTTAAAGGATAAATTGGATATAAACAAAATCATGGTTGTTACACAAGAACCAACCATCATGCAATCCAATAAAGATATACTTTGCAACAATAATCAAAATATCATTATGCAAAGTTCAAAGATCAAAATAGAAGGCAATAAAAAAAAATGGTTGTAACACAAGAACCAACCATGTTGCAATTCAAGTAAAACACTTTGTAAAAATATGAAGTTATCAAATGATATCATGCAAAGTTTAGCCAAAGCTCAAGGATCAAAAGAATTAATGTATAATATATTGCATGAGGACATGCAATAACTTCAGTTGGAGGGTATGTTGAGTCTTGAAAATGTCATTCATTTCCATTACACTTTCACTATTATGTCTATTATATCACTTCCATTTCACCTCTATTTCACTACTATGTCACCACATTCACCCTACTTTCATTATCATTGGGCCACATTTATGTTTTTCCAATCTTTATTAATTCTAAGTCTTTTAAGTGAATTTGTGGTTAAAAATTAGGAAATAATGTGCATAAGCTTATACCTAACAAATGGATTGAGATTGTTGACATGTGTAGGTTGAAATGAGACTTCTAGAAGACCTTTATGTGGCACTCTAAGGCCAAATTCGAATTTGAGTGGAAAAGAATCATGGGATCATGAAGATATGTGTCACATCTCCTAATTGTATTGTAACTCTAAGAAGACATGTGTATTATTAGTTCCTATTTTGATTAGGACTCTAGAGGTAGAGGGAGAGATTCATGGACTCTTATTAATGAGATGTCTCTCATCTTTTTGTATAAATAGGAGATCTCTCTCCTTCATTTGTTAGTCTTAGTTCTTTAGCTTGGAGTTTGTAGTTTTTCCTTGATGGCTTTTGAAAGTTTTAGAGAGCTTTATTGTACTTTGTGATTTTGAAGAATTTGAATAAAGTTTTGATGTTCTCAACATGGAAGGAGATGTGAAATAGATGTCATGGAGCATATTAGAATGTAAGGTAGAGTAGATTTTATTTTGTAATTTTGCTTTGATTTTATTATGTCATTTGATTGCTTTCAAGTTTGATAATTTAGATTTCCATTTATGCAATTCTAATTCATGTAAGTGTGTTCAATTGGTTGATTGTAGATTAGTTTTTCTTTACATGTTTTTTGCATCAAATAGTGACATGAAATTTTCCTCTCTGCTAACTTTGTTTTTTGCTTTTCAATTTTAGTTATGCTTTGATTTCAGTCTTATTCATTTGCTTTGTAGTTAGTTTAGATATTAAATTGCTCATGTCATTTTCAGTTACCTTTGAAAGCCATAGCGAGACTAATGGTGAGGGATTGAAGTATGAGTGTGTAATTTGATATTAGTTTACCTTTCTGCAAATTAGATATTAAATTACTCATGTCATTTTCAATTACCTCCGAAAGCTAGAGTGAGTCAAATGGTGAGGGATTGAAGTATGAATGCGTAGTTTGATATTAGTTTATTTTTCTAAAAGTTAGTTATTGAATTGCTCATGTCATTTTCAGTTACCTTCGAAAGCTAGAGCGAGACGAATGGTGAGGGATTGAAATATGAATGTGTAGTTTAATATTAGTTTTATTTTCTGCAAATTAGATATCAGATTGCTCAAGTTTTTTATGATTACCTCCGAAAGCCAGAGCGAGTCGAATGGTGAGGGGTCAGAATATGAGTTGATGTAATTTGATTTTAGCTTTACTTTACTTGCAATTTTTGGATTTCTTTGAGTGCAATAGCTTAAATTTTATTTCCGTATTTAGACAAGCAGTAGAGATAATGATTTCATGATCAATATTTCATCTTTTGTTTGATTTAAAGTAACTGCATATTTACACTTTTGTTTAAGTACTAATTCCATCAGTAACATGTTTTAAGACCTTTTGAAGTGCTAAGTTTTGGAAGTTACCATTAGGGACATAAACCTTGTCTTGAAATCTACATCCATACTTGACCTTTAAAAGTATTCTTAAGACCTTAGAATAGGATTTCCATTTGCATTAGACACTTTAGGAACCCAAAAAAACAAAACCCCAAAACAGAATAAAATCGATAAAACAACGAAGTAGGAAAAAGGTTAACTAAGCACATATGGTGGACCACGCTTCATCAATTTACGATACCCGGATTGATAATTTATGTAGAGCAATTTAAGACATTAAATTGACTAAACGGATTGTACACTCCACTTCCAGTTCCTTCCCATTCTTTGGAAGTGTTTCCATGGACTTTATTAGGGGATTGCCAAAATCTAGAAAGAGACATGACTATTTATATGTTATTGTGGATAGGTTCAACAAAATGTGTATTTTATTACCCTGTAATAAGTAGATTATAGCTGAACAAACATTGAAGTTGTTCTTTCAGCATGTCTAGGTGCATTTTGGGTTACCCACTTCCATAGTATCTGATCGATACTCTCGATTTGTTGGGAAGTTTTGGTCAAGTTTGTGGGAATTGATGGACACCAAACTAAAGAAAAGAACAACCTTTCATCCACAAACATATGGCCAAATAGAGGTAGTCAACAGAACAGTGATCCAGTTACTCAGGGGTTATTTCAGCAAGCATCCCAAGCTTTGGGATGAACATTTATGTTATGTGCAACATGCTTACAACCATGCTAAACATTCTTCTACACAGAGATCTCATTTTGAGACCTATTTTGGTTTTATACCAAGGTCTTCCTTGGATTTTGTCTTTGAAAAAACATAGTAGTTGTTGGACACAGTGATGTGCACAAAGCAACCAGATTCATTGAATAGATCCAAGAAATTCACTAGGTAGTATAGGAGCAGCTGGAAAAGAGCCAAGCCAAATACAAGGCAAGGCATGATAAACATCGGGTGGAGCACAACTTCCAAGTTGGTGATCAAGTTTGGTTGTATATCAGCTAGGACATAATGCAAGGTGAAAGAAAGAAGATGAAGCCAATAAGGTATGGGCCTTTTAAGATACTTGAGAGAATTGGTGAGAATGCTTTCTGCCTTGATCTGCCAACATATATGCACATATATTCAGTGGTAAATGTAGAAAATTTAAGACTATTTGAACCTTATTTAATTGAAGATCCCAAAGAGCAAAGTCAATTGCCTTCCATTGATAATCTGTTGCTTAAATATCTCAACGAGTTGTAGGAAGATACAATTATAGATAGGAAGGTGAGAACCACATGCAGAGGGGATGTTGAGTACCTTAGAATCGGGCTCAAAGGTTCAAAACCCATTAGCGCAAAATGGATAGAGATTGGGCAAGTGAGGCAACTGTATCCTCACTTAAGTGATGCTTGAAAACCAAATTTTGGTGGTCCAAAAGCCCTTTTTAGTGGGAAGGCGTGATCCAAATGGATCCAAGAACACTTTCTAAGTCTTGAAAACTCTTAAAATCATGCCAAAGATCAAAACATCACATGCTAATAACTCTTAGAATGGCAGAAAAACACTATCAGGAGGAAAGAACCAGAGAAAACACATGAAAACAGTGAAACAAAATAGAGTATTAGAGGCAGAACAATGAATGCACAATAGCCGTCAGATCTGGCCGATCAACAGTCCAGATCTGATCAACAAATCACAATTGGAATAGGTAGACAATGGATATTGGCATAGACTACATACCACTTGCGACAACAACTGGCGGAGTCAACTAGGACTATCGATTAAGCGTGCAGATCGACGACCCACGTTGCATTGCATGATCGCTATTGGAGACTACAAGAGCACCTAAATATATCCTGAGGTTATCGCGATGTGTGATTGTGATCAATCGCATCAGAGCAACACCATGGAGCAGGACCTATACACATGTATATGTGCGATCCAATGAACTGGACCTGAAGGTTTTATCGATATTATTTCATAGGATTTGAGATCCATAGCAAAGCCATTTTTAATGCATTTTTATAGTTTTCGTTTATTAAATGAAATGCGAAGGATGGAAGCCGATGCAATAATATAGAACCGAAAGGGTTCATGAAGTGAAATGTATATTATTTCAAGTCCGGAGAAAAGCCATTTCTAATGCATTTTTGTAGTTTTAATGTATTTCAAAAATACAAAGGGGAACCTTGGATCAAGGATGAAACAACTTGCGATAGCAATTGAGGACGGATATGATAGGGGAATAAACCATATTTAAGGACTTTTGAAGTCCAAATTGAACAGTGTTTTGGCAAAGTTTCATAGTCGTAAATGTATTTTCCTGTGTAAAATAGAAAACGACTGCATTTAGGATTCTGAAGGATTTCAAGGGCTCAAGGCACACTTACATTGCAGAATAGGTGGCCACCTCCCCTTTAGGCATGATGCAATGATTGTGTAACGCTGGAAGAGGGATTCAAAGTGGACAAAGGTTGGCGAGATTGAAATCTGAGAAACTGAAATGAATAGGTAGCATAGTTTTGGCTTTAAAAAAATAGCAAACAGAGGCAGTAGTTTAGGCAGTGCCGAGATAGAGCTAGGATAGAGACAAAGAGTGTTGAGGGAGTTTGTGTACTTTGAGAGTCTTGAGGGGTTCAAGCAAATCTCTTGTTGTTACATATGTTGTGTGTGAGGCTCAAATTGAGGTCACTATTGTAAAAAATCTATTTTGAAGACATAATAAAGAGGCCACTGCTGAAGGTTGTGTTAGTGTCGGTCTTGAGCCCTCCATCGGTGATCAAAAGCTCTTTGCATGTGCATAGGTAGGTGTCTCATCACTGTCAGTTTTGCATTACGTTAGGCATGCCATAAAGCTGATGGAGGATCTGGTCTTTGTTCCCTTCTTGGCTTTGCTGGATCAGATCATATCATTTAAATGAGCTTGTGCTACACTTGTTTTATTTTTGTCTTGAAATCCCAAGTCTTATGTCTAGGGTTTTGGTCAAAATCACTGCAAGGTCATGAGTCAAAGGTCTAATAGTCCCTAGCAAGCCAGAAGGAGGTATGTAAATATGTTCCATCGATATTTTTCATCAGGTACAACTCATTTATACCTTGGATTTAAAAACCCTGTTTTTAAAACCAAGGTCATGTGAAATTTGCAAAAATAAGGAAAATTTTCAAAATTCTTCAAAATGCCAGCAATAACCCTGGTTTCCTCACCAGAGTCCATCAGATAGTCAACCTGCAAAAAGAACGGAGTTAAAGCACTCAAAAGATCAAATTCAGGACAAAGTGAACTTAAAACAATGTTAAAGTGAATGTCAAAGCAAAAACATTAGAAAGTGGGTTTGGTAAGTTAATTTTTTCAAA
>APFE030649411.1:36050-51193 GCA_000404065.3 Pinus taeda | reverse complement strand
AGCCTAATATCAGTGTTTCTAATTAGTCAACTCATCCTATTGAAAAATCCACCGAGTTTGACCGGAGAGAGCCTTCTCTTGCCTCGTAGGGCTAGCTACGAGGCTGAATGGTTTGATGTAGGCTTGAGATTTGTCTATCTCAGCCTAGGTGAAATTTCAAGTGCTAACAGGTTGGACTAGGAGATGTAGCCTAGGAGTATTAGGTGAACTCCTCATTAAATTTCTTGTGTTATGTGTTATCTATTATGTTTTGTTTACTTCTTCATTTTTTATGTATTTCACAATCTTATCGATCCATTGCATAGAATAACATAGACAAATACATGCACATAAGTATATAATACCTTATTATTTGTCTTAGATCTCATTATCAGATCATCGTACCACCCACAAGTGAATGGGATAGTAGAGGTATTCAACAAAATACTTGATATTGCACTGGCCAAAGTATGTAACATGAAGCGAAACGACTAGGACTTGTGTGTACCTATTGTATTATGGGCATACAGGACAACGTGCAAGAAATTGACACAACAGACACCTTTCCAGTTAGCCTATAGCACAGAAGCTATCATGCCAATGGAATACATCGTACCTAGTCTATGAATAGCAGTGCTCACAGGCATGATGGATCGTGAAGCTCTAGAAGAAAGGCTCATGTAATTAGAAGAACTCAAGGAAGAATGGTTTCTAACTGGATTCCATCACCAGTACAAAAGTAGTGTGGAAAGGCCTGGCATGACCGCCATATCAAGTTGTGCACCTTCAAGGTAAATGACTTAGTGATGTTGTATGACAATAAGTTTGAAAAATTTCTAGGAAAATTCGAAATGCACTAACTGAAACCATATGTGGTTACGGAGGTCATAGACGGAGGCATAGTCCAACTAGTCAAACTAAATGAAGAACCCTACCCAGGGAAAGTAAACAACAGTTACTTGAAACCCTACATGGGTGGGCCAACTCTCTGACTAACCAGCCGAAGCACAGTCTTCGAGACCCGAGGAGCCAGAGAAGGGCACGGGACTGTAAAAACACCCAGTAGATGCTAGTTCCAAGGTAAGAACACAAGTCAAACATAGATGATTTAGAAGAAAGAATGCAACAGGTACAGTAGGCAACAGCTTAGTGTGCTGCCGACATTCAAGCCATCTGGACTAGTTGGAGGGACTCCATGCCAAGATCGCCGCACTCACAAAGTGACTCGGGGACGAGTCATGATGATTGTGTTGGGGGCTTATTGGGCATGGAATCCCCCCACAGTATGTTTTGGGGCTCAAAGCCCAAGTTTTGGTCAAATGTATTGTAAGACTCTGCGAATTGCAGGCGTGGAGCGCGAAGTATAGGTTGAGTCATAGGGTTGTCCGCCCTAAGTATTGTAAAGTAATGTAATGTCATGTCGACCAACCCATGGTCCACAAACCATGGGATTATATAAACAGAGTGAGGCTCTAAGTTGTAAATATAGCTAAATGGGGGAGATATATGAATACGAATGGTTCAAGAATAGGGTAAGAGTCTAAGTGTATTGGGTCATAGTAGTAGGAAGAGGCTCTGCAACTAAGTGTGCAAAGGCCTAGTAGAGTCCGCAGCTAAGTGCGCAGACCCCTGCAACTGAGTGCGCAGGGTAGTGTCAAGGTTGTAATCTTGAACGAAGAATAATAAAGAGAAGTTGATTCCAATTTTTGTGCATCTGCTTGTGTATTGCCTTCTTTACATTTATACTATTTTGTTTATCGTGTGCACTTGTATGATTGTTAGATATATTGTTAGATATCACTAGTCTTACATAGATAAGTAAAGTAATTGGGTAATAACAAGTTAAAAAGCAAGGAAACTGAGTATAATACAAATCACGCCCCGAGTAGGGCTGCGTGAAGGCAACATCACATGTTGTGAGGGACTAATAGTTGCGTGTAGTGACGTTCGTGTAGGGTCAAACCGCGAACCACAAAAAGCTCCTCAGACATCCCTAGGGTGCAGAAACTTGGTTCTAGCACCATCCCATACTATTTCGAGTGAGACCTCAGTCCGCGCTCCGCGAACTATTGCCGAAAGGGCCAGTAGTACCGGGATTTGCTTGGCTAAATCACGTCTAAACCTGGGTCAGGCCCATACAAGCCAACAACATGTATTAAGGGAAGATTCTTGGTTCATGGGGAAAAATATTGATGTTTGTTGATGGTTAGAATGTTGTTGAGTATGTGAGTAGAATTTAAGTGTGATGCCTTGTATTTTGTATGACTGATGTTTGTATGAGTAGAGTGATGGTGATATGCTAATGTATGAGAGGACGGATTGATTGTGAGAGGCTATTTGTATTGTAGATGTTATATTCAATGATTAATCATAGATTTTATAGTGGGTCCAGTATAAAAATGGGATGAAATTAGGCTTACAAGTTTTTTGATTTGATGTGTGTATCCTAGTGTGAAAATGTATGCAAAGAGGTCCATGAGAGCTTGAAGGTTGGGTCCTTCATTGGGCAAGTGGTTTCCTTTCGATTCAAGGCATACTGACATCCTTCAGGTTGTGGCCTAAGAACTTGGGAGCAATGGATTTTGTCTAGTAGTGGTTGGAAAAATATTGGGTGTTGGGGCATCCAAAAGATGGTGGCCTACAATGGGTAGTGTCCTTTATAGTTCGGGGAGTGGTGGCTTCTAGTAGGTGGTGGCTAGCAAAGTTCAGGAAGTGGTGGCTTCTGTTAGGTAATATCATGAAGTGAGTAGTTTCTTTCATGAGTATAATGTTAAGGCTTGCACATTGGTGGTGGCTAGTACATATGTAAAATAATATTTTCAATAAATATAAGAGACGAAGCAAAGCAAAGTAGATGGTGGTTTTTCTCTCAGAAGGGTTTCCACCTAACTTCTTATGTCTTCTTGTGTTCATGTGATAATGGTTGTTTTTATGTGTTTTTGCTTTCATGTTATGTGTGTTGATATGATTCTTATATGATCATGGTCATGCATATGCTATTTTATTTTTATACATTGTGATGTGCTGCTAAACATTGATAAATAAATTAAATGTAAAATAAGGAAAAAATTGGTATAAGTCTATACATCTAGCACAATAATGATTTATCCCCCCTCTAAGTAGTGTTAATCTTCCAACAATTGGTATCAAAGTGGATTATTTTAAGAGAAACTTGATTAATGGGAATTAGATCCGGGTAGATCTAGTGAAATTTTGATTTTTTGTTTTGCAATGGATCATTAAGGAGTATATATCCTCAATGGAAATAAAAAGTTAAATATGAGTTATTAGCTTATGGATCTAACATTTGGAAGGTGATGTGTTAAGTTTGTGGTCAATATATTTCCTCAAAAAAAAGTGATGCAACAAAATGCCCAAGCAAAGTGTGCTATATATAAAAATATACACAATGCAGATCTAGAAAATATAATGGATTTGACATCTACTAAAGAAATATGGGACATATTGAAAATAATGTATGGAGGAGACAATAGAAACAACATTAGAGAAGAGCATAATAATAAAAATAAGAAGGCTTCACAAAATAAAGAGTCTCATCGCCCTAGTGAAAATGGTTCAACTAATCATAAGGAGAAATTAGAAAATGTAGGCTAAGATGAGAAGCAACAGATCAAATTTGAAGGTAAACATCTTGATGAGTTATTTTTTATTTTTACATTAGATGTGATGATAACCATTCATATATGATCAGTAAGGATGATGATGTTATGCTCCTCAAAGTTGGAGCTAAATCAACCATGGTGGCAATAAACAAACTAACTGTTGAAGTGAGTAGGTTGATATGTAGATATCAAGAGAAATTAATGCATATTTTTTATGAGAAGGATAATAAGATCATATAAAAAGTCCTCATATTGAATATCCAATTACAAGAGGAAAAATGAATTGAAGGGGTTATGAGCAGCCAACAAAAAGAAAAAGAGGGTCGAGTTGAAGAGCTTGAGGCTGAAGTGGTCTCTATGAGAAAGCAATAAGAATAGAAACACAATCAACTAAAGCAAGTGAAGAGTACAAAGGATTTGAACAACATGCTTAAAGGTCAGATATATCTCATGAACAAATATAGTCTTGGTTTTCACAAGGGATACTCTTACACAAGGCACATGCAAAGAAGAATGTGAATCCTAAAAGGCATGTAGCAAAAAATGGAACCAACAAGAACAACATAAGAGGAAAGAGTTAGTAGATCCAACAAAAACTGAGAAGAGAATATCGTGGAACACCCTTTATAAGAAGATCATTCATTCCTATAGCTGATGCTGGCATATTTCAAAGGAGGAATCAAAACCCCTTTGCTCGTTTGATGGATGAGGTTGAGTGTTTTGTATGCCACAAGTTTGGAAATGTTGCTTCTAGTTATAGAAGCACAATGTATAGATATAATTAGTAGAGAATTCAACAATATGGGAATCTAAGGAGATTAACCATCATGTTTACAAATTATTTTAATGGTTATTTATTTTCTTGTAACCTGTTTGGTCGCGCGGAAGTTGAATGCAGACCTAGCCCAGAAAGTAGAGGAACATTTTATGCAAGGAAGGGGTCTAACATATTTAGCAAATGATATGACCCCCTTGCATCATATTTGAATCATGTGAGGTGTTATACCTATCATAATCTTGGTCACATGGCTAGAGATAGTTGATTGTTCAGTTCCTTATGATGAATCAACCAAAGGAGCAATAGATTCTAGGTAGGCTTAGTAGAAAGTTAGAGAAAAATGCACATGTCAAGAAGAAACCTATTGCAATGTGGGTGAATAAGAAGGATAAAAAACTAGTGAAATAAGAGAGAACTATCCAAACTTTAGTTCATTATTACTTGACATATCTATTCATAAAATACCGCAGCAGAGCTATGAGGGGCGCATAACCTCAAAGGGATCATATTGCAACAATATAACAATACTATGAGTTGATGGAGATTAATAGAAACAAAAACATATTGTATATGAGAGTCCTCATGTATGATCAGGTACATAGGATCAATCAGTAGGTTGGATCAACAAGAAGTTATAATGAGCCCAAGGGGGTTATGCATGCCATTAGTGTTTCAAGAGTTGATGTCCTTTTCACCTTTCTTTCACTTATTTGTTTTTTATTTGCTCCATGTGTGTATCTATGAGTGAAATTATTGTATATCAGCCACATGCATATACTTTACAACTTTTGACATTGTGGTTGTACCATTTTTGGTTGCGTATCTTTTGTTTTGGAGAGAGTCTTGGTTCAACCATATGTATGTACTTGTTTACTCTTGGCATGTATCTATTTCATCCATGTACTATTTTTTAGGTCCTTATAATACTAGTGTATCCCCCTTATTTTTATTGTTTGTGTAGCCCCCTATTGTTATTTTTGTGCCCATGTAGCCCCCATATTATTATTGTTGTTCCCCATAGAAGCCCACTATTGTTATTATTGTGTAGGCTCTAATTATATTGTGATCCCTTAGACTCCTATATATACCAAGGAGGTCATTTCATTTGTATGATCCAAGAATTATTCATTTATGTAATGTAAATTAGGTTTCCCCCTCGAAGATGATGGTTTTTAAGTTGTTTATCTATTTTTTATTCTATTTTGTGAGTTGGTTGCATAACATTTGGTCTCAGAGCTTTGGATTCTAGGGTTTCACTTTCTAAAATAGGACATCATAGAAGTTTCACTATAACTTGTTTTCTACAAGGCTTCAAAATCTGAAATTTGGACCGTGTAGAGCCAAAATCTTGGTGCATGTCATGTACAAATTTCATATCTTGGTTCGCTATATATTTGGACATTTTTCTAAATAAGTTAGGGTTTTTGCAGGCTCCATAATTCAGTCACAAACAGGTGACCTAGGGAAAACAAGTCTGTAATCAGGTCATAGAAGGATATTTGGCATAACACTTTCTTTAAGACTCCAATATCAGTGAAATTTGTGGGGTTCGAAAGAATACTCAGAGGGATACCACAAAACGAAATTTTAGGCCTTGGAGATTTGAAATTACACAGCTACAACATATTCAATATCAAGCTCTGACAAAGAAAGAACAATGTGTGTATTTTTAAAAATTTGCACAAGTTTTTCTTGTAAAATCAGTTTGAAGTGATTCAAGGGGCATAGTGAAGCACAAATATCATTGTTTTATTCAAAATCACTTGAAGCAATAAAATTGAAATAGATAGTAAGCAACCAAAAAGATCTACTATGATGCATGAGGAAGAGGAAGAATTGAAACATGATATATCGAAATTACGAGACCAAGTGCAACAAATTTTTCTCTTGCAAAGAGTAACCAAAAATGAAATGGAAGCTAAGATGGGTGATTTGAAGAATGGTTTAAAATCGTACATGAAAGGTTTGAAGGATGGATTAAAAGAAAACATGGAAGTTTTGAAGGATGGGTTAAAAGAGGATATGTAAGGTTTGACCAAGTTGCTACAAGAAATGCTTCCTAATAGCGAAAAGGAATTAAATGAAACTCATGATGAGAACAAAAGGAATTTTAATCATGATTTCAGAGACTCTACCTATATATTAAAGACCCACCATATTCAAAAGATCGATATGAGTAAGTTTGATGGCAAGGATCTAGTAACAAGGATAATATATATGGACAATATTTTGATCTCCATAATGTGAAACATACACAAAAGGTACGGATTCCAAATTTATATTTATAACCTAATCAATTTGTATGGTATCAATGGATTTATTCTCATAAACCACTTACCACTTGGTCGATTTTTCCAGAGGAAATGATATCACATTATGAGGATACAAAGAGAAACAACTTGTTTAGCCAATTGATAAATCTCAAACAAAAGGGTTCAATGGCAGAGAACCTTGAGGACTTCCAAAAATTGAATATCAGGGTAAATGATATTCCAAAGGAGCATGGGATTTATGTATTCATAAGTAATTTAAAGGATAAAATCCAACATGAGGTTCACCTTTGGGAACCTGATTCATTGGAGAAGGAATTTAGGGTGGTAAGAAAAATTGAAAGAAAATTTATGGAAAAAGGGAAGTCTACCACACACAACTATAAATATGAAAAGTGTTACTACTCCTAGCCTTCCACAACCTACAAGGTTGACACCACAAAAATTGGAAGATAAAAGAGAAAACTGAATTTGTTATAGTTGTGATAGTAAATACACTAAAGGTCATAAGTGTGTTGAGAAGAAATTATTTTACATAGATTGTGAAGAGGAGGAGTAAAAGGAACAATACATGTCAAAAGAAGAGGATATACACTAGGAAACAACCCTAGAGAAAGAACAAATGAATCCGGACATATCTTGTAATGCATTGGCAAAAATTAACACTTGCTAAAATCTCAAGATAGAAGGACATATTAAGAAGAAAAAAGGTAATAATGCTGATTGATTCAGGTAGTACCCATAATTTTATTCATTGTAAGATAGCCAAGGAGTTGAATTGTTTTCTATATCTAGCACTAGAGTGTCAAGTGATGGTTGCACATGGAGGAACTATAAATTGATTTGGAAAGTGCCATAATATCAAGCTAACCATGGGGGAATATTTATTGAATAGTCCAATGCTTTCCATTTAAATGGGTGGTGCTAATGTTGTACTAGGAGTCCAATGGTTATAATAATTCGGGATGATAAATTTTAATTTTCAAGAACTTTTCTTGAATTTTTTTTGGGAAGGTGTTACAGGTTTATTTGGGCACATCAACGCCAACTTACATGTCGATGTTATTAGGGTTCATAAACCCCTAATATAGTTGTTACATGCCCTAAATAAGTTAATCATCAGGATGCCTCACTCCCAAAGAAGTTCCATCAAAGAATACATCCAAAAAGTGTCTCTAAAGAAATCATTGCAGGAAACCTTCTATCAGGCTGCAATGCATTGCAGGTACCACACTGACTAAGTGATATGCATCGCACTTAGTCCTTCTTTAGCCTGCAATGAGCGAACTTGGGAAAAGTTCCAGGAGGATTTGAAGATTCCCTATCCATGGGAAAACCTCTAGACGCTTCTAAAGTGGCACCTGCCCCTCTGAGTTTGCCCAAGGATGACAAAAGGAATTAGGAAACATCAACCTCCTATCTCCCTCTTCCATGGAACCAATTTATAAAAATAGAAAGGCATCCATCATCATCATTGATGATCCAACCTCCTTCACTCATCTTTAAATATATAACTTATCCAAGAGATCTAGAGGCTAGATAGTTCTGTTTTAGTATTGAGTCTGAGTATTGTGGTAATGTTGGAATGTCTTATTGTTCATGAGGTGAAGAAGTTTTGAAGCTAGAAGGATGACACTGGATCGAACTCATGGGTTGTAATTCTCCTTTCTATCAATAAAGTTTTTCAAGATTTTTCCTTTATGTTTGTGCAATCTGTCAATGCATTCATATGTTTATCATACTTTCAATTCTATGTTATTTATGAATAATAGATCATTATGCTTTGACGAGTCTTTTCTTTTGTAATTGCACAGGTACTTTCCAAGTGAGTTAAGTATAGAAAGGAGCAGCAAGATCGGTCAAGGGAGAGAGGGATCAAGCGAGGAATGAAGCGAAATTTGTAGGTTGGTTCCTCATAGTCTTTCTCTTATTTGTTGTTTATAGGAAAAGTAGTGAATTGTTTTAACTGTTGTTTCTAGGTTAACTACCAAACCCAGAGGGTTAGCATTTTTTAGAAACACTAATTATTCCCGAAACAGAAGGAAAAGAAGTTGAATTAGCAAGTATCACAGGGAAACTAGGAAATCTATTCAAATCTAATGGCATGACAAATATTCTAAATAAATAACAACGAGGCATAATTACACAAGTATGCTCACTAGAGGTTCACGCATCAAAATCATCTTTTTCTCCAGATCTCCAGAAAGTCTTGGACAATCATTCCAAGATATTTGAGACTCCCAAAGGACTCCCACCTATTCATGATAATGATCATGCTATTCACTTGATTCCAAGAAGTGTTCCTATAAACATTAGGTCGTATACATATCCCTATGCCCAAAAGAGTGAAATTGAACATATGGTTGTAGACATGCTAGAGGCTAGTATAATTCAACCTAGACAAATTTCTTTCTCCACTCTAGTAGTATTGGTGAACAAAAAGGATGGATAATGGTATATGTTTCTGGATTATAGGGAGCTCAACAAGCTTACTATTAAAGATAAATTTCCCATTCCTATCATTGATGAATTTTTGGATGAATTACATGGAGAAATTTACTTCACCAAGCTAGATCTTCTTTCAGGATATCATCAAATTAGAATGACAATTGAAGACATTCCAAAAACAAAATACAGAACTCATTAAGGTCATTATGAATTTTTGGTCAAGCCCTTTGGCCTTAATTATGCCAGTTCCAAATTTCAAGGTTTGATGAACTCCATTTCAAACCTTTTCGTAGAAAATTCGTGTTATTATTTTTTGATGATATACTAATATACAATAAGTCTTGGAAGGACAATTTTCAACATGTTGGCATGGTGCTCAAACTATTGGAGAAGAAACAATTATATGAAAGAATATGCAAATGTTTCTTTGGAGTACAAGAGGTGAAATATTTGGGTCACATTTTGTCTCATGAGGGTGTTAAAGTAGACCCTAACAAAATTAAATCCATTAAGGAATGGAAAACCCACACAACCCTAAATAATCTTCGAGGATTTATTAGGTTGACAAGGTATTATCACAATTTTTTTAATAATTATGGAAGAATAGCAACACCGCTAACAACATTACTAAAGGAAGATGCATCTTTCATGGACTCTAGAAGAAAATAAGGCCTTTGAACATCTTAAAGAGGCAATGGGGAAAATACTGGTCTTAGCTACACTAGACTTCAAAGAAACCTTTATTTTGCAATGTGATGCCTCAGGAAATGGAAATGGTGCTTTTTAAATGCAAGAAGGAAGACCCATTTGTTTTGAAATCTATTCAATCAAGGGAATGTATTTACAAAAGCCTATTTATGAGAAGGAAGTGTTGGAAATACTAAATGAACTAAAGAAATTGTGACCTTACCTAATGGGAAGAAACTTCAATGTAAAAACTGATCACGATATTCTTAAATACTTTTTGGAACAAAGATTATATTTAGAAGATCAACAGAAATAGGTCACAAAGACATTGGGTTATGACTTTAAAATAATCTACAAAAAAAGGAAGAAAAATGTTGTTGCAGATGCACTGTCGAGAGAGGATGAGGATGTGGAAGAATTTGTCTATGCCATTTCTATTATCCAACCTGACTGGATAATTGGAGCAAGGGATGAATGGAAGAATGATGAAGAGTTGTGGAAACTCATTCAAAAGTTGCAACAATATCCCAATACATATGATACAATTATCTGGAAAAATGATTCATTATGGTACAAAGATCACTTATATATTTGTAAGAATTCACAACTTAAACAAAATATTCTTTTGGAATTGCACACCTCCCTTTTAGGAGGGAATTCAGGATTTTTAAAAACTTACCACATGGTCAAGAAGGAATTTTTTTGGGATGGCCTTAACTCTGATATTCATAATTTCATGGCAAAATGTTTGGTTTTCCAACAAAATAAAGTTGATATAATTAAGACCCCAGGCCTATTACAACCTTCAGTCATTCCAAGTCAGCATTGGAAGGAGGTCTCAATGGATTTTATCACATGTTTACCCAAGTCTGAAGGAAAGAGTGTCATCATGGTGGTAGTTGATAGAATTAACAAGTATGCACACTTTTGTGCATTATCTCATCCTTTTAAAGATAGTACAATTAGTGTTGCATTTATGGAAACAATTCCAAAGATACATGGAAACCCAAATATTATTGTAAGTGATAGAGATCCCATTTTCACTGGAAATTTTTGGACACAATTATTTTCTTTTATTCGTACTCAATTAACTCATAGTTCATCTTATCATCGTCAATCTGATGGGAAAATTGAGATAGTGAACAAAAGTTTGGAAGGATATCTTCATTGCTTTGTGTCTTATAAAAAAACACAATGGGTCAAGTGGTTACGTCTAGCTGAAGGGTGGTATAACACTTCCTTCCATACTACATCAAAAATGACCCCATTTATGACACTTTATGGATATCATCCACCGTCCATCATATCATATTTAAGACAAAATTCTAAGGCTCAAGCAGTAGAAGATCACATCGAGCATCAACAACAAGTTCTCCAACTCTGAAAGGATAACCTAAGTCTAGCGCATAATCAAATCAAACAACATGTAGATCAACATTGCAACAAAAGAAGTTTTGATGTAGGTGACTGGGTATTTTTACGGCTACAACCGTATAAGGAAATGTCCCTCAAGTAAGCTAATAAGGATAACAAAATATCACCTAAGTACTATGGTCCTTACAAGGTGTTGCAAAATATTGGTACTATGTCATATAAATTAGAGTTGCCTGCATCTTCCCGAGCACACCCAATTTTCCATGTTTCATGCTTAAAGAAGGTTATCGATGATAATATTCTAGTTCAAATACTATTTTTAGAACTTGAGGAAGAAGGGAAAATCATATTGGATCCAGAAGGAGTCATATAAACAAGAACTGACAACTACAAAATCTTATGAGAGATTTTTCGACATAAATCACATGAAATTTCATTTGTTGACGCGTTTCAAACCAACCAGTGTTGTTCATCGTCAAGACAAGTTGAATAATCAGATCTAGCTTTACATATTAAATAGTCAGTGCAGAACATCCAATGGCTATATTTCTTGGTCAAGAAATATAGCCATTGGATGTTCTGCTTTGACTATTTAATATGCAAAGCTAGATCTGATTCTTCAACTTGTCCTGATGATGAACCATATTGGTTGGTCCGAAACGCGTCGACAAATGAAATTTCATGTGATTTATGCCAAAATATCTCTCATAAAATTGATATGGATCACAGAAGCCTTAATTCAACAACTACAAAATCGATTAATTTCAAAGTATCTCATTAAGTGGAAGAACTTACTTATTTGAGATTCTACATGGGAGGTTGAGAATTTTATACAGAAACATCCATAACTACTCAAGTGTTGAGGACAACATTTTTTAGAAGGAGAGGGGCATATTAGGTCCCTATAATACTAATGTAGCTGCCTTATTGTTAGTGTTACTAAAGCCCCCTCTTGTTATTGTTGTACCCTTGCAGCCCCCATATTGTTATTGCTGTGCCCCATAGAAGCCCACTATTGTTATTATTTTTATGTAGGCTCCCCTTATACTCATATATATACCAAGGAGGGCTTGTAATTTGTATGATCCAAGAATTATTCATTTATGTAATGTAAAGGAGGTTTCTCCCTTGAAGAGGAAAATTTTCAAGTCGTTGATCTATCTTTTCTTCTATTTTGTGAGCTAGTTGCATAACACTATGATTTATGAAGCCATGTAATCTCATTATAAATTCCTTGTAACTCATTATATGCCATTTGGTCATTATTATTATGGAGTCTTTGGTCCATGAGGAGCTGTTGGGTCCCTATAATACCAGTGATAACTCCATTACTATTGTAGTTGCATCCCTTATTAATATTGGTGTGCCCCTACTGTCCGCATATTGTTATTACTGTGCCCCATATAATCCCTCTATTGTTATTTTTGTGGCTTTATATTATTATTGTTAGGTTGGCTGGGTTATATTGTGACTCCTTAGACTCCTATATATAGAAAGGAGGTTTTGTCATTTGAATCATCCAAGAATTGTTCATTTATGTAATGTAAAGGAGGTTGCCCCCTTGAAGAGGCTGAATTCTAAGGCGTTGATCTATCTTTTCTATCTTTTCTTGAGTTGGTTTCATAACATTTGGAATCAAAGCTTTGGATTCTAGGGTTTCACTACTCCAAACAGGTCATCGTGGCATTTTCTCTATAACTTTTTTTCTGCGACGTTTCAGAAGCTAAAAAAAAAACTCATTTGAGAAGACATTGCATTGAAGCTCGAGTCCAAATTTCATAGCTTTTAGCACTATATTTTCGGAGATATGATCTGAGGAATTTGTTCTTTTTGCAGACTCCTAAATTACATTCCAAACAGGTGACCTAGGGAAAATTGTCATAACTTTCTCTCTGAGCATCGGATTTAAATTTCGTAAGAATGTATAGAAATAGGACGGATTGTAGTTTCTTGTATATATATTTCAGAGCCAAAGGTCAAAACAATGACTCATGGAACGTCGTACAAGTTCGCTCTACTGAACTAGTCTATAATCAGGTCACTGTGGGAGAGTTCACATAACTCTTCCTTGGAGAATCCAATTTGGATCAGACTGGTGGCATTGGAAAGAGGACACAGAGAGCTACTGCAGGTCACAATTTTAGAACTAGATGATTTGAATGTATAGAGATACATCAGAGGCAATATCGAGCTCTTACAAAGTGAAAAAAGGTGTGTAGATTCCTTTAAATTTTTGCTTAAGATTGGTTTGAAATTTATTTTGAAGGAATTCAAAGGGCATAGTAGAACATTATTATCGGTAACTAATGCCCCGAGGAAAGAAAATGAAAACACCTAGTAAGGAACCTGAAAGCTCTAGCATGACTCATGAAGAAGAGGAAGAAATGCTACATGATATATCAAAATTACAAGAACAAGTGCAACAATTGTCACTCTCACAAAAGCTAATAGAAGCTAAGATAAAGGGTGTGGAAACTAAGAAGGACGATTTGAAGATAGATTTGAAGGCAGATTTGAAGAGAGACATGACAGATTTGAAGATAGATTTGACAAATTTTCTACAAGAAATACTTACTAATGGTGAAAATGTAGTAAAGGAAACTCATGATGCAAACGAAAGAAATGTTAATCATGATATCATAGACTCATGTGGGATCGAAGACGCACCATATTCCAAAAATCAATATGAGAAAGCTTGATGGCAAGGATCCTGCAACATGGATATTACAGATGGAGCAATTTTTCAATCTCAATAATGTGCAAAACACACAAAAGGTATGTATTGCAACTTTATATTTGGAACCAAATCAGTTTTTATGGTATCAATGGCTTTGATCTCGTAAACAATTTATCACTTGGGAAATTTTTAAAGAAAAATTGATAGAACATTATGAAGATACAAAAAGAAACACTTTTTTTAGCCAATTGATAAGTCTCAAACAAAAGGGTTCAATAACGGAGCACATTGAGGAGTTCCAAAAATTGAACATAAGGGTAAAAAATATTCCAGAGTAGCATAGGATTGATGTGTTCATAGGGCCTTTAAAGGATAATATCCAACATGATATTCGACTTTGGGAACCTGATTCATTAGAGAAGGCATTCAGGTTAGCAAGAAAAATGGAAACAAAATTATGGCAACCAAGAAGCATACCACTCACAACTATAAAGATGGAAGTGTTGTGTCTAGCCTTCCACAACCTATAAGGTTGACACCACAACAATTGGAAGAAAAAAGAGCAAAAGGGCTTTGTTACAGTTGTGATAGCAAATACACTAAAGGTCATAAGTGTGCTGAGAAGAAATTATTCTACATAGATTGTGAAGAGGAAGAAGAAAATGAGCAAGAAAGGTCAAAAGAAGAATATATACTCCAGGAACAAAGCCTAGATGAAGAAGAAATAAATCCGACCATATCTTGTAATGCATTGGCAGGAATTAACACTCCTCAAACTATCAAGATAGAAGGACAAAATCAAGAAGAAAAAGGTAATAGTGTTGATTGATTCAGGAAGCACCCACAATTTTATTCATTGTAGGGTAGCAAAAGAATTGAATTGCTCCTATATCCAGCACCAAAGTGTCAAGTGATGATTGCAAATGGAGGAACAATAAATTGCTCTGGAAAGTGCCATAATATCAAGCTATCCATGGGAGAATATGTATTGACTAGCCCAATGCTTTCCATTCCAATGGAGGTGCTAATGTTGTATTAGGAGTCCAATGGCTACAATCCTTGGGTACAATAGCTTTTAATTTTCAAGAACTTTTCATGAAATTTTCTATGGAAGGAAAGGAAGTTGTATTAAGAGGTATTGCAGGGAAACCGGGAAAGATAATCAGCGCTAATGGTATGACAAAGCTTCTAAAAAATGAAGAAAAAGGTGTAATTGCACAATTATGTTCGCTAGATGTTTCCACATTGGAATCATCTATTTCTCCAGATCTCCAAATAGCCTTGGAAAATCATTCCAAGGTATTTGA
>APFE030649411.1:0-36030 GCA_000404065.3 Pinus taeda | reverse complement strand
CCATTTCTATTATCCAACCAGATTGGATAAATGAAGCAAGGGAGGAATGGAAGAATGACGAAGAACTGTGGGCACTTATTCGAAAGCTACAACAAGATTCCAGTACGTCTGATACATTTAGCTGGAAAAATGATTCGTTATGGTACAAAGATCGCTTATACCTCTGTAAGAATTCCCAGCTAAAACAAAAGATTCTTATGGAATTGCACACTTCTCCCTTAGGAGGCACTCAGGATTTTTAAAAACTTACCACAGGGTTAAGAAGGAATTTTTTTGGGATGGCCTTAAATCAGATATTCAAAAGTTTGTGGCAGAATGTTTGGTTTGCCAACAAAATAAAGTTGAAACAATTAAGACCCCGGGTCTATTATAACCTTTATCCATTCCAAGCCAACATTTGGAGGAGGTTTTAATGGATTTTATCACAAGTTTACCCAAATCTGAGGGAAAGAGTGTCATTATGGTGGTAGTTGACAGACTTACCAAGTATGCACACTTTTGTGCATTATCACATCCATTTAAAGCCAGTACAATTTCTACTGCATTTATGGAAACAATTCAAAACTTACATGGAAATCCAAAGATTATTGTAAGTGACAGAGATCCCATTTTCACTGGAAATTTTTGGACAGAATTATTTTCTTGTCATGGTACTCAGTTAGCTCATAGCTCATCTTATCATCCTCAATCTGATGGGCAAACTGAGATAGTAAACAAATGTTTGGAAGGATATCTTCGCTGCTTTGTATCTGATAAATAGAAACAATGGGTCAAATGGTTGCCTCTGGCTGAATGGTGGTATAACACTTTCTTCCATACAACAACAAAAATGACCCAATTTATGGAACTTTATGGATATCAGCCACCATTTGTCATCATATTTAAGAGAAAACTCTAAGGTTCAAGCAGTAGAACATCACATTGAACATCAACAACAAGTCCTCCAAGTCTTAAAGGATAACCTCGTGTTGGCACAAAATATAATGAAACAACAAGTAGATCGACATCGCAGTGAAAGAAGTTTTGATGTAGGTGATTGGGTATTCCTATGGCTACAACCATATAAGAAAATGTCTCTCAAGCAAGCTAAGAAGGATAATAAATTATCATCAAAGTATTATGGTCCATACAAGGTGTTGCAAAAGATTGGTACTATGGCATACAAATTGGAGCTTCATGTAGCTTCTCGATTGCACCCAGTTTTCCATGTTTCATGTTTAAAGAAGGTTATAGGCGACAAGCTCCCAGTTCAAACAATATTTCTAGAAATTGATGAGGAAGGAAAAATTATATTGGAGCCAGAAGTAGTCACAGAAACAAGAACTCGACAGCTACGGAATCAATCAATTTTGGAGTATCTTCTCAAGTGGAAGAACTTATCCGCTGAAGATTCCACATGGGAGGATGAAAATTTTATAAAGAAGCATCCAGAACTACTCAAGTGTTGAGGACAACACTTTTTTGAAGGAGAGAGGCATGTTGGGTCCCTATAATACTAGTGATTACCCCATTACTATTGTAGTTGCATCCCTTATTAATATTGTTGTGCCCCTATTGTCCCCATATTGTTATTACTGTGCCCCATAGAATCCCTCTATTGTTATTTTTGTGGCTTTATATTATTATTTTTAGGTTAGCTGGGTTATATTGTGACTCCTTATACTTCTATATATAGAAAGGAGGTTTTGTCATTTGAATCATCCAAGAATTGTTCATTTATGTAATGTAAAGGAGGTTGCCCTCTTGAAGAGGCTGAATTCTAAGGTGTTGATCTATCTTTTCTATATTTTCTTGAGTTGGTTTCATAACAAGAGCAGTCTCTTACACGCGACAAAGGGGCAATGATAACAACATACGTGTTTGCACAACACCTTGGAAATGTTTGCAACCCCTAGCACTTATTTAGGAGTTTTCAACATGAAGAAGTGCATGGTGTTCACATAGAGGCGTTGTTGCATAAGATATAAGAGGAGGCATGAAATTACTTGGTCTGGATGTCTGCCTTGTAGGATGTTGGTAGCTGATCTGATTTCTTCTACAAATAATTAGTATCAACCTCATCTATTCGTATCAACCCGATATCTTAGTGAGGATTGGACCTCAATTTTCCATTGATGTCCAAGGGGGAGAGTGACACAATGAATAGCAAAGAGTGAATACCAACTAGCTTGTAGACGATAAGATCAATTTGGTGAAGTGGCTAAAGGTTTCTATCAATGTCGAAAGGGGAGATTGTTGGTAGCGTGGCGTTGTAATTGATTTCAACCATGGAGCCAATTGTGTTGGAATTGATGTCAACTGGAGTAATAATCTTGAGCATGATTTAGTTGATGTGTTCCTAAGGTATATAGAAGTTATGGAGGCTATATAGTTTCCTAGGGAAGTGGTGGTGAAGTTAGAAGAATTTTTGGGAAAATATGCTTTTTTATTTTCCAAGTATTACTACACTGACGCGGTCTCAGTACTGTCATAAAGTGGTATTGAGGTAGTGTTTTCAAGCATAGATTACTACAATATTCTAGTTAGGTTCAAATGACACTTATGTAGGTGAGAAATGTAAAATACCATGAGAAAAAACCACAATAAATTCCCAAGGGGTTGCTGGGAAGGTTTGATTTGATTGGTATTCAAGATTCTTCAGCATTCATGTGTTGATTTGTTCTCTAGGTAGTATGAATGAATTAATTGATCTAGTTAGTGGTCGATGTTAGTTGCATGTTGATATGGTGATGAATTATTTTCTTGATTGATTCGACCATAATGGGATGGATTTGGTCCAATGTGATGCTTAAAATTCTTGTTAAATATGTTAGTTTTTGATGTTTTTCAATTATAGAGAGAGTGATATTTGGTTGAACAATGTGCTTGATAGTGAGAGGGTGATTTAGAGAGAATATGAATAGTTTCTAAGTGCATGGAGAGTTATACAATGCACATAGATTGTGATTATTTGTGATTTTTAGGCTGTGGAGTGCACACCAATAGGTTCTTTATAGAAATACCATTGTCATAAACATAACATTTTCAAGGAAACAGAGTGCACATAGTTTGTTTAATAGATGGTGCATATGGAGTGAGAAATTTATTGGATGAGTGCACATTATTGATGTTTATATTTGTAGTATAGATCAAGACAAAGCTTGAAATTCCTAGATCAAATTCGGTTTGCAAAGATCAATGGCTGGATAAAGTGTTTATGTGCTAACAAAGTTGTGGTTGCAGGGGCTTATAGTTTGATGTTGTTTCTAGTATATTACTTTTATATATCTCTTTGTGGCTGATTCAATATGTTTTATATATTTATACATACATGCTTCTTAGATATATCTATATCTATATCTATCTATCTATACACACACACACATGTGCGCGCGCGCATGTTGTGGTATAGTGTGTTAATGAGTATAATTTAGTGAGGGGAGAGTGATTGAATTATTTTGATTGATCTATGCATGATATTCCATATAATATGTTGCTAATTTTTGTGTGTTAGAGTATGTATTAGAGGTTGATATATTGTTTTGTTTAGCTACTAGGGTTTGTGGTAGAGTTTGTATTATCATAATGCATGTATTAAGGGCATAGTCTTGGTTCATGGGGAAAAATAGTGATGTTTTCTAATGGTTAGAGTGTTGCTAAGTATGAGAGTAGAGGTTGAGTGTGATGTATTTTATTTTTTATGAATGATGTTTGTATGAGCAGAGTGATGGTGATATGATGATGTAAGAGAGGGAATATTGACTGTGAGAGGCCATTTGTTTTGAAAATATCGTATTTAGTGATTGAGCATAGATTTTATAGTGTGTCCAATATGAAAATGGGATGAAACAAGGCCTATGAGTTTTTTGAGTTTATGTGTGGATCCTAATGTGAAAATGTATGAAAATAGATCCATGAGAGATTAAAGGTTGGGGCCTTCATTAAGTGAGTGGTGGCTTTATAGTAAGTGGTGGCTTGCTGATTTAGGGTGTAGTGGCATCCTTTGGTTTGTGGCTTAAGAGCTTGGGAGTAGTGGCTTCCATCTAGTGGTGGTTGGAAAAAATATTTGGTGTTGGGGCATCCAAAAAGTGGTGGTATGCAGTGGGTTGTGGCTTGCATAGTTGAGGGAGTGGTTGTTTCCAACATGTGGTGTCTTGCAAAGTTCAACAAGTGGTGGCTTTCGTTAGGTAGTATCTTGGAGTGAGTAGTTTCTCACATGAATAGTAAGTTGGGGCTTGCACATTGGTGGTGGCTAATGCATATGTAAAATAATATTTTCAATAAATAGAAGAAGAGGCAAAGTAAAACAAATAAGATGGTGGTTTTTCCCTTAGAAGGGTTTCCATATTACATCCTATGTCTTCATGTGTTCATGTCATGAGGTTGCTTTTATGCATTGATTCTCTCATGTTATGTGTGTTGATATTCTACTTAAATGATCGTGGTCATGAATATGCTATTTTCTGATTATACATTATGATGTACTACAAAACCTTGATAAATCAATTAATTGTAAAATAAGGAAAAAATTGGTATAAGTTGTTCCATCTAGTATAATATTGATTCATCCCCCCTCTTAGTATTTTCAAGCTTCCAACAAAATCGTTAAGGCTATATTCTTTTACATATTATATTCCTGTGTGGCCTAGAGAAACTTGCCATGAATGGAAACATGAAAATAGTACTATACAATATTACAATGTATAAAGGAAGTGATGAACTTTATAGAACATTGAAAGGGAGATATACTTTGTGTTGGAATATTCACCAATATTAAGAGGGGATTGAATCATTATTGGGAACTTTTAAACAATTTTAATTATATTATGTAAACATTAAATAATTAACAACACCATTCAACAATGCACAACATCAAATACAATACATAAGAGGTTTTTAGGTGGAAACCCTTATGAGAGAGAAACCACCAAACAAATTTAATAGAAGTCATAAATATTACATCAACATGAAGCTCCAAATTTTAACAAATAGAAGTGAAGGTCCTACCTATTGTCACCTGTTCATCTGGTAAGAGACCCTAGGGGTTCCAAGCCAGACTACTATAGAGTCAGAAGAAGCTTGATTCTTTGATGGAAGGAGCAAATCTATTCTAGGAGTGCTCCTCTACTGTAGTAATGAAGAAAACAACATGTAATGCTAAATCACACCATATCCTAATTAACCATTTAAACAACTAAACTAAGAAGAATTGCAAAATCAACACTAACCTAATGCTACTATCTAAGTTGCAGAAGTAAAGAGAATCAAACCATACTAAGGTGTAAGCAAAGAGACTAAACTAAATCTATTTCCAATTTCTTTTGTTTTTTTGTTTTTTTGTTTACGATGATCAGACAGTATTGAATGACTAAGTCAAAGCTCAGGAGTGGGAGAGTTTTAAGGATATGTAGAACAAGGTTTGGGAAGGAGTCAAGCAGAAAAGTAGTCAGAGGACAAAATCAATTAAAGGAGGACGTAATGAAGTAGAAGTGCATAGGAACCATTGGATCGATTGGGAAGAATATTAAGGGGAGATGAGTGGCAGAGCTCTTATCACAAAATATTACATGAATAGATGGATGAATAAGACTAATCAGAGGATGAATGGTAGAGATCCTAACACAAAAGGCTAAGTGAAGAGATGAACAAACAAGATGAAGTAGAAGATGAATGGAAAAGATCCTATTGCGGGAGGTTTAAGTCAAGAGATGAACGAACAAGACTAACCGGAAGATGAATGGCGGAGATCCTATCGCGGGAGGTTTAAGTCAAGAGATGAATGAATAAGACTAATTGGAAGATTAAGGGTGGAGATCTTATCGTGAGGGGTTAAGCCAATAGATGGACGAACATGATTAAGTCACGTGGAGATAAGGGAAAAAACGTGCAGAATGATAGAGTGGGTTTTTGTAGGCAGTAAGTAGTTTCTCGAGTGCCCTCAAGGTTGTAAGTGAAATTACAAAATTTTGCGTGATTAGACTAACTAGGTAACATGTAGCATGAAAAACCACTTTTATCATGTGCTCTCAGGCAGATATCAGCTGTGAAAGGGTTCGTGCGAGATTGTACGATAACCGTCAGATTAGGCTGGGTTAATCAACGATGGAGATTGGCCAAGCTAGTTGGTGATCAGGTGGTACAATAGCCATTGGATCAAGGGCATGATAGATAAATGGTGGAGATTTGGAGCACATAAAGTAGGTGGAATAATTCACGATAGCCGTTGGATCAAGCTACAAATCGACGGTGGAGATTGGAGTGCATAAAGTAGGTGGAAGACTTCACGCGCGATGGTCGTTGGATAAACTAATGAATCAGACAGTGTTTGGTTAGGTTTGTTCTGGATAAGATGGTAAGGATATTATGCATAAAGAAAGTGCTGAAGGAGATTTCAACGAAAACAACAAAAACCAGTGAGGGTGACGGTGGACCAAGACTGATGGGAAAGACAACAGTGAAATGAAACAAGTAACTGCATCAAACAACAAACTCCAAAGCTCATGCGAGAACTAGAAACTTGTGTTTTTGGGGTTATTGAAGGGTCTCTTCCTCAAGTCATGGTCCTAGAGGGAGGAGGTGAGGCCAAGACACCTACGGACAACCTTATTGTGATTTTTTTCTCCTAGCTAACCTAATAATTGAAAGAAGGCACAAATGGAAGTAAACTAAATCACAAACGATCTACTCTACACTAATATAATGGGAATGCCGCTACTTAAGCAAATGAACAATTAAACAATGAATCATCTACTCTATACTACTGTAATGGAAATGCAACTACTTAGGCAAATGAATAGAAAACTAGGAATCTATGCTATACTACTGTAATGGAAATGCAACTACTTAAGCAAATGAACAATTAAACCATGAATCATCTATTCTATGCTGCTGTAATGGAAATGTAGCTACTTGAGAAAATGAACAGAAAACTAGGAATCTATGCTAGCATACATGTACAATAAAGAGGAGCTTTGGCTACTAGGGTTGGGCCCTAACCCAAGAGCTTTAGCTTTATCACAAGTCTTGTAGCTCAAAATAAAGCAGAGTTTTACAATAAAAATTAGAATCCTACACAGGTCCTAAGCCCCTCTACTTATACATCTAAAGTATCCAATGACTTCCTTCCAATTCGGGAGGCTTAGCTCCCAACTCAAGATAAATTAGTTTCTGTCACTTTCACTTGCTCGATTTCTTCTAGTCCTCATGATTTGGCTGTTTGCACTCCAAGATAATGGAGGAATATTCGAGTGGAGGGGTAGTAAATGAGGAGGATTTACCTCTAATAATTCCTCTCCCTTGTCCCATTCAAGTTTTTACCAAGGTCTTTGCCACAATTCCTTGCTTTTATCCTTTATTCCTGCATTACATGCACATTAGACCACAGAGAAAAATATCCAACTCTAACTCATCTCATAAATAAAATATAATCAAAAGTATGTAATAAGTTGTGAGAATAGCTGGTTTGAATAAGCTAGGAGGTGAATTAAGGACAATTAAGGCCCATATAATTACCCAATGATGATGCTTATCAAGTAACTAGATCTAATCTATCCCGGGAAGGGAATATGGAATACAACATCAACAAAAAAATTTGTCTAGTAGAGATAACATATTTCTTAAAATCTTAAGATTTTGTGATCTCCAACAAGCCTACTATAATATTCATAGCTCTATTGGTGAATGAAACTAACACACATAAAATAAAATCAATAAAATAAACACTCAGAAATATAGAAACCAGACATGCTGGAAAAGGCCTCATCCTTACAACATTCCTCACATTCGCATTATTAATCAATCTAATGTACAAAGAATGATAATAGTACAAATAAATATATGAGGAAGTTGTCTCAAGATAGTGCATCTATCTTGAAAAAACTTAGTTGAGAAAATATCTCAACAACACACTAATTTAGGAGCCTAACTAGTTGGAGAGAATATCTCAACCAACTAAACCTAAACTGACTCCTAACCATGAGGAACAAACTCAATCTAGAAAGGTTGGATTAAATCCTAACTTTCATGATTTTAATTAATTTAATTATTTGGACTTAGAATTGTTTTTAATGTGAGAGTGAGGCTAACATTCCCCTCCTCAATGATAAGTCCAAATTAAGAACCAGGAACCATCTTCCAAGTTCTCATGCTGAAACTGTTGATTCTAAAAAAAAATTTACCTGAAAAAACACCAAAGCTGGATGGTAAAAAAAATCAAATCTGAAGAGAACATGAATCAACTGCATGTCTAATTCATCTCTGAATGTTGCTTGATAACTCCATCACGTGCCAAGCTGCAAAAAGGATCCATTTGTCCTTTGCTTGCAATCAACATCCTTTGTCCACTAACAAAATATTTAGAATTCCCACTGGTTGATGATGTCGAGAAACAACTCACTATTGATTTTGTTGTGTTTGAAAACTGCTCACGACTGCCTTTGCTGTCGATCGCCCACTAGCAAATTTTGTTGATGCTCACTCGCTGATGAAAATTCCGACTGGCTGCTTTGTTGATGTTGTTGAAACTTTCAATTTGACAACCACTAAAATGCCCACTGGCTACTTTGCTGATGTTTTCGAGACTTTCAGTCTAACAACCACTGTCAATTTCATTGACATTTCCCCACCTTTGTTAGCTAAAAGGAGAGACAATCTTCTTCAAATTATCTCTGAACTCCCCCCCCTTCAGGTGTACGAGTGCTTCACTGGTGTACTCCCCCGTTCAACTTCACGAGAGTACCATCTTCATTTTTACTGATGGCTGCAATATGTGTGAGTGAATTTGATTGTAAAACTTATACAATTGTTTGACAAAGGATGACCATTCCCAGGGATCAATCCATGAATAATCGATCTTCAATATTATTGATTGTTGTTGTGTGTTGCATTGTGTTGATGAATGATTTGACTTGCCACAATGGTGACAAGGATGAAGATCAAAACACTGACATTTCAAATGACCGGTTCTTCGACAATGAAGGCATTTTGGTTTAACTACAACTTTAGTTTGTGTGCATGTCTGTTTATCTACAACTTTCTCAGAATTAACTGATGTGATTTGTGCAAGAAACCCTACACTGACAAACTTAATGGGCCTTGAATAATCTGGGATATGCAATTTGATGTCATCTTTGACATATTCTAAGCCTTGTCGATTTCTGTTACTTTGGATTTCTTCCCATAGCTTGATGATTGGTTTGAAAGAAAGTTGAACTAGATCAGGGACCACTTCAACACTCGAAGTTGGTTGGATCAGTGACTTGGAATCAACATCTTTATCTTCATCTATACAGATGAAAGACTTGGAAACATCACTCTTCTCTCGCAACTCAGTTCTTTGTAGTTGTGACTCTAGTTGAAGGAACTCAATCATTTCATGTGCATGTTGAAGATGCACTTGAATATCAGCAAGAGTTTTTTTGCTGATGTTCACCATGTCTTCAGCAGTTGAGAGGATCAAATTGTCAAGAATATTTAATAACTGAATGCTTTTCACCATGTGAACTTGTTGGAACTCACACTCGCTTGCTTTTAATACTTGCTGGATTTTTAGAACTCGCTTGCTTTTAATACTTGCTGGATTTTTAGAACTCGCTTGCTTGATGTTTGGTTGATTGTTGCACGCTCACTTGAACTTGTTTTAACAATTGATTGTTTGAACTCACACTCTTGATTGATCAAAAGAAGGGTGTTGAATACTATCGAAAATGCACCCAAGAAAAATGCTTACAATGATTTGAATGACTCAGTTAAAAAACAATGGATTCATTGGGTTTAATTGATTCCCTATCAATTCAAAGTGTGGGTGTCGGTTTCAATCGAGAATGCACCCTTATAATTCAAATTAATTTGACTTTGATTACAATCCAACTTACAAATTATTATTTGCAAGTTACAGTTTTGTATTGAGCTTATTAAAAAACCAATGCAAGTGAAATTTCCAAAAAATTATTGTTGAATTGCTGCAAAAATTGTTGATGTAGATGACAGCTTGATGGGATGTTGATGTAGAAATATCATTGAAAACTTAATTATGTATTGTTGCTTCTTCATTGCTTGTAGTTTGCTTGATTACATAAGCTTGAATGGAATTGATTATGTGCATGCAATTCGCTAATTTTTTGTGTGCTACATGTGTACCATATTAGAAAGATACCACATGAAGGTTAGTGTTAAAACTAGACACAAAACAAAAACAATATCAAAAATCATGTGCCATCACAAACATACACATGGTGTACCTAAGATCCCCTTATTCAATTTCGAGTAGATCTAGGACACAAGCACCACAAAAAAGATATGTTTTTATTTAAATATGGGAATACATCAATCTTCACCTTGACAACATCAAGAATGAAATTTCTCCAATAATGAGAATGCCAAGCTCACATATTCTTAAAGCAACTTGTCTTCAAAAATAAATATACACTGATTCAATCTGCTAAACATAAAGCTTTCTTCAAAATACAACAATGAACTTCCCTTTTAAAAATCTTCACTTATCACACCAAATTTCAAAATACTTTCACCTTATTGCTCCAAAATGATAAAACTCACACATTACTATTTTTTTTTTTAAACATCAACCTTATTAGAAAATGAATCCCAATCTTCACCATTATTACTCCAAAAAGCACTTATCACTCCAAAAATATTACAAAATATACCTTTGCTATTACATTCTTATCTCTTCATAAAAATTTACCTTTTAAAAAAGAATTTATGATTAAGCTTTTCTTCAAAATAATGTAATGAAGTTACTTTAAATATTTCCTTTTTTTTTATTATAAAGCTATTCATCCATCCTATATTCTCCCAAGATGCGTAACTAATTTCATTAAACTTTCATCACCTTCACACCTTTATGGTTCACACCGCCAGCCTTTCGCTACGGGGATGCCACCTCACTGCAAATCGGGGTTGCTGTATTGCAAGGTTAATGAACAAAACCCTTTTCAGAAAAAATTGAAATATTTTGTTGTTTTTTGAAATACTGGTCTCTTGGATCAGCTACGAGTCCTCGCATCTACGGCTAAGGGGTTTAGCGGTTAGGCGTCTTGGTTCTTTAACACACATTTTGAATCTCCACCAAACTATCTCTCCTCTTCGCAATAACATACAACTCCACCAATTTGCATCGGTTTAATATAGAAAAGATTAATCTCAGCAGCCACACCAGTCAGTTTAGCTAGGATTCAAATCAAGAGCAAAAAGTTGGGGAGTTACGAGTTCAAGCAAACAATAAGGGCCTTCAAAAAGGATATGGAAACCAAAGCCTTAGAAACACTCAGAGCCTGTCACACGAGCTCAACTTAAGAAAATGTGTGATGAATTTTGGGATATAGCACCACATTATGGCGGGTAAAAAGAGATTTGGGATGCCTTGCGAGAAGCAGTTGAGGCTGACTTGGGACTAGCACGAGCGATAGTTGATAGTGAATGCATATTGCAAAGGAATTTAATGTAACATATTTTGTAAAACACATTTACTTGTGAAAAGATTTATTTCTTTGGTTTATTTGTGATGTTTAAAGCAAAGATAATACCCATTTGTTTCCTTGATCATGCTTACTGTCAATCAACTTGATATTTAGAGGCAAGATAAAATCTAATTGTTGATCTTGAATCCATCTCTCAATGACATATTGCTTATTCGCGCATTCTCTGATAGACACACAAGAGATGATGGTGCCTTGGTTCATCAACTGAGCATGCACGTGACTACTTACGCTTTACCACCAGATCCATGCAACAATACTCTGTATATTTTCAATTACCCAATCCACAATTTTTGGCATATTGAAAAACCTCCATAGCAGCTGCTTCCAGGGACTAGATTTTAAAAAATACAACCTATTCCTTTGGGCCTTGAATCATAAGCTCCTTGTATCAATAGTTCATCAAAAATAACTCACCATATATGCAAGTATGGAGCCTCGGCAATAGAAAGAGCCGTCTTTGCCACTGTAATGTCTCCAACAGTGCTTTAGAGTCTTCAACTTAGAAACACAAAAAAAGAGGAGTCTCTACCCTTTAAATGTCTCCAGAATTTTTTAAATTCTTTCTCTGAATTATGAGTGTGACCACGACCACATCCTCAATGTCATCAAGCCTTCGAAGTATTACAGTCATCATAAAGAGAAAACTGTGGCAAAAAAGTTAGCACCAACAGTGTAAATGAAATTAACCACACAGCCTCTGTGCTCCCTCGATGTTCTTTCTCGAAATATTCATAATTTATCCTTCAAATCCATTTCCGGAAACAATTTCAAGAAAATGATTCCTTCTCCATCTTTAATTTCCATTCCGAAAATGCATGCTTTATGTCATAAACACACGAATTATTCATTCAAATAACATATTGGATTTGCATTGCCGGAAAACAATTCTTTATTTCATTACAAGTGTAACCCTATCAATTACAACATTTCAACTGAAGATCGCGAGGAAATATCCATTTTTAAAAAAAGATATATTAATCACTGCACCATTGTGCCCATAAAACTTCTCAACATTTGCCTGGGTTTTCACATTCCAAATTCTCCAATATCCAAAAGGTCATAGGCTAACCACATTAAGGAAATTAACACACATAAAATAAAATCAATAAAACAAATGTTCTGAAATATAGAAACTAGACATGGTGGAAAAGGCCTTAGCGTTACAACATTCCTCACATTCTCATTATTAATCAATCCAATGTACAAAGAATGAGAATAGTACAAATAAATATATGAGGAAGTTGTCTCAATATAATGCATCTATCTTGCACAAACTTGGTTGAGAAAATATCTCAACAACACACTAATTTAGGAGCCTAACTAGTTGGAGAGAATCTCTCAACCAACTAAGCCTAAACTGACTCCTAACCATGAGGAACAAACTCAATCTAGAAAGGTAGGATTAAATCCTAACTTTCATTATTTTAATTAATTTAATTATTTGGACTTAGAATTGTTTTTAATGTGAGAGTGAGGCTAACAATTGAGTAAACCATCAAAATTGATATCCGATCCATGATAGATATGGAAACCAAAAAATGACAACATTCTTCCCAATATCTCCTTCACCCTTTTGACAAGATTATCTAAAGACAAATTTTATTGTCCACTCTAATATGATATCTAGTTGACCACAAGTTGATAATCCTTGTAAATAGGAATATCTCAAACACCTTTACGCCAAGAAATATCCACCATTATAAGGAAAAAATTCACTCAATCAAGTTATTTGAGTCAAAACCTAAGCCACAAAAAATGATAAGGGATATCTCTAATAGAGGAACATAACTCCACTCACTCCATAATTCCTAGCATTATCAAGTAAAGCACCATCAAACAACTACCATGGCCTAAACTTGTCCACTTGGATCTACTTGCTCAACCATTTCCCCCTTCACTTATCTCCCTTTTTATATTCTTCGAAAGCATATTTAATTTTGGAAAGGATTATATAAGGGAGATCACCACATGAACATCAATCAATTTTGAAGTTTTATGGGCCATATAATCAACAAGGAAATTCTTCAAATTCTCTACACTTTTATTCTCTCACTATTCTCTCACTAGTTTTTGGGATTTTTTTCCAAGGAATTCCCTCTTTATGAGCCAACCCATTTGGTGAGAGTGATCACAAGTGACTAGACTTCAAGTGATAAATGAAAACCAACTAATATTAAAGACATCAACCTTAGACGGTTCTTTACACATTACACAACATCCAAGACCTTTAAAGGAGTTATTTTGAAGAATATCTTAGGTGAGATTCTATATGTTATGGTGTCTTTCCCCTTATCATATTAAAATATTATCAAACCGTTCTTTCCTTTTCCATTATCATGATTAAACCTTCATGTTGTTCCAAATCTACTTCCAAATACATATTCACTTTGTTATAGCTCCAAATCTCACTCTTGAGGTTTGTGAAGCTGCACTCATGGCCTAGGGAAACCCCTCCTACCAGATCTGGTCCTAAATCTAAAAAAGCAGTGTTTTTTCCCTATACGCGACATTGCCCTGAGATAAACGCGTGTATACGCGGGTCTGTGTATACCCAACCCATGTATATGTATAAAAACACTTGAAAAATAAAAATCTCCTTAATTTCGGGTGGAGATCACGGGTTTTACCTGTTGATCACCTGTTAGTGCCTGTGGCCCAACTGTTCCCAACGAATTCCTAACTAAAAAACTACTTTGGGAGAAGTATAAAAAGGCTTCTATGGGAAGGCCAAAGGGAGGAGAGAAGAGAGAGAAAGATTGCTATGTTGAGATTTCCCTGACCAGGTCTGAAGATCCTTGTGCCTCCTGCACTTCCCCCATCCTACAGGAAACCCTTGTTTCCTTGTGTGTGTTGATGATTTCATACTACTTGAGAGATCATGGAGTAAGTCATGGAAGGAGTTTGTTAAAGGCTTGAGATAGGACGAATCCGGGAGACAATTCCGCTTGGAGCCTGCGAAAGGATGACTTAGGTGAAATTGTTCCTTTTCTGTACTTTCTTTGTCTATAATAAAAGAAACACATGTCTTTGTTCCTGATATAGATCTTCTTCATGTTATGATTCATATGTGATCGGTTGTTTAAGTGCATAACTAACTACCTTTCCTTATAATATGAAGTTGGTTTCTTTATGACGTTTAGTCCATATACTGCTGCACTTTCTTGAATTGTTGGTTTTGCAGGTGAAAGGAGCAAAGGAACTCAAACAAGGGTTTGGACCCTTGGAGTCTCTTCTCAAACGTAGGACCTCAGGTACGCCTCTTGTCGTAGAGTTTGCTTATAGTAGCATTATGATTGCCTAGAATGTGTGTTTCTTTGCATAGATAATATTCAACCTGCTAGGGTATTCACCCAAGACCCTAGGGGAGTTTATCCCACAACAGAATTGGCGACTCCACTGGGGACAACACTATTGTTGTTCCTAGTTTGGGTGTATTCAAGCCAATCAGGGCTCAGCTGTCTGTTTACCTTCTGTTACTATGTAGTCAGTGCCTGAATTGTGAGCTTTGATAAGTTCTTTCCAGACTTTCTTTTGTTTTTCTTGGAAGCTTTTTTGTATGCTAGTTTCTCTATTTACAGAAGCGTATATACGCTTCTTTCCTTAAGCGAACCTATGTATACGCAAGTTTCCTTAATTCTTGTCACGTATACACGCATCTGTGTGAAAACACAGTCACGTATATCTTTAATTTTCAAGATTGTTGAAATCTTTTTGTTTCTAGAAGATTGTATGCTGGTCTGATTCAGTTTGGAACAATCATTGTTCTGTCACTGTCTTTAGTTTTTACATGAAGTGTCTTGTTTCGATTTCTCTCTGATTGTGAAAAGGTTGGTCTTGTTCGTTCTCTTGCAACCGTCATCTATTTATTTTTGCTTAAGCACACAAGGTTTCTTGCAAGGAGTCTTGGCTACTCTGTGTATTCAGGGTAGAAAGATTGATTTCAGTCTTTGTGTTGAGTTTTGTTTTAATGACTTTTTGGTTTGCATGTTTGAACTAGTTTTATGACCATATGCTTTTCTTGCTTTCTGAAAGTTGTTTGTTCACGCTTTCTTGAAAGTTGTCTTTTCAATCTTTTGGTTTCCTTTGCCAAGCTCATCTCGTTGCTTGTTGATTGTTAAAAGCATTTCAAAGCACCTTTGTTTTGTTGAGTTCCCACTTGTTTTGTGTCGTAAGCTCACAAAGTGCTTCATTGCCTAATTTCGGTCATCAAGTTTCAGTCTTATTAGAGAATGTTTGAAAAGTCATTTTTGAGTTGCTTTTGAAGGAAATTTCTTGAAACTTTGTTTTGCTTTCTTGAAATTTGTTTTGATTGAGTTTTCCTTTTTTGTTGAGTGAAAGTGCCTATTTGTTTGTCTTCATCTTGCTTTTAGTGCTTAGATGAAATAAGCAACAAAAACTTATATTCCATCTAGACATTTAAGTGGCAAATCTAAAATCGATAAACAAGCAACTTTCATCTCTTGATTTAAGAGTAGTTTTTGAATCTTGCATTGGCATGTATTTGTTGCATTAGGATTAGTTTGTGCATCTTTCTAGGCATTTATAGTTTTGTTAGCTTTTGTGAGTGTGAAGTTTGAAAAGAAAAGAAAAAGTTTTACTTTTATTTGAAGTTCCTCTGAACCCTGTAGAAACTGCTCTTCATCGAAAAATGAAAAACAAGTGCATGTGCATGTAGTTTGGTTTTATTAATTTCTTTTGCTTCATAACACCACCAGTTTCACTTCCGTCATCCCTTCACTTAAATAACAACCCATTAAAATCAAGCGCTAATTTAAAATATACTAGAACTTTATATTTTTTAGTTAGATACATCAACAAGTTTTAGGATATTTTAGGGCCTTGGATTAGGTGTGTGGAGAGTAAACTCTCCAAGGCCATTTTAAATTGTCGAGTCTGAATAGTGAGTGAAAATCCAATAGCGTTAGGAAGACCAGGAAAGCTGCGGATCTGGGAGTTAAGCACGAGGGCCTGTAAAGATAGGGAAGAGAGATACTCCCTCTCCTACTTGTCTGAACTTACCTCACGACTATTCCGCCTGGCTTCTCATACGAGTTGATAACCTTAGTTGCTACTCCTAGGGATCCACACAGGTGGCTGTGGAGGGGAATCCCGTGGCACCTGAGGTCGACGTTGTATCACTCTCAACGGTACTACTGGAGGGCACCCTTGCGAAGCTTGGGGGCTTGCACTAGCGTAGGCTGTTGTTAGGAGGTCAGCGTAACTTCCTTTGTTACCTTCGCTGATAGGATTGGGCCGTCATTATCCCAGACTATCTTAGGAAGGCCCCTTATTTCACTTTCTTGTATTTTAGTGTCCGGTCCTAATCACCCGAAGCGGAAATACTTGGAAGTTGTTTGACTGGCTGTTATCTTTAGGGACTTTATAGTGTGTGCTCTGTGCTCCTAGTTGGCCTAGCTTTCAATTTTTTGAGTCTTTAGTTAGATCTTAAAAAAAAATCAAAGTGGCTGACCGATCGCCTAGATGGTCTCAAAGACTTCGTGGTCTTTCACCACCAAGTTCAGAGCCTTCACCTAGAAGGCGAAGAGGTAATACTACCGGTGGGTTTCGTCTCGCGGCAGCTGACGCATCAGGGATTGATCCTCCCCTCGGGGGCATCAGTGCTCAAGATAGACCTGGTACTTCCACAGGACAAGAGAGAAGTACTCTTGTACTTTCTCGAGTTCTCTTTCGGACGCAAGATAACATAGAGGTAGAAGAACTCTCAAAGTCGTTAGCGGCTTCGAATTCTCCCCTACCTCCTAGTCATCCGGAAGTGTTACAATACGTTGGGTCTCCAACGCATTGACCATCAAGTCTAGGTCACATAATGCACTTACCATCGATGACCACTACTAGAAGCGTGGCTTCTATTACAAGTGCTACGACTGTGCAGACTCCAATATTTTTACAAGGGGGAGGAACTATTTCCATCCCCTCTGATTCTTTGTTTGGGTCTTTTTCTAGCACGTCTTTAGTTGCGACTACCTCCATTCCTTCTACGAGTGGAAACTCCCAAACCAATTCTTTTACTTCTGGATTTTTCCCATTTGGCACCCATTCACAGGGTATTTCGTCAGTTTTGTTTAGTATTGCCACATCCATGATGGGTGGATCGGCTTCATTCCAGGGTTTTCCTTTTGGAAGTGATCATATACCACATTCCAACCTGAAAATTGGATCTATGCCTTTCTCTTCTTTAGGACAAGGTAGCGATCCTTTTCAAGGTTGGGCTAACCCTGTGGTTAGTACTATGGGAACTGGGAATTCATTTCTCGGCCAGCAAGAGAATAGGCCGTACTCCACAGTTAGTTCATTCTGAAGTATTCCTCCCCTAGCCTCTGCTTGGGATCCTTATTAGGGGTTGTTTTCTCCCTATAATCCTTTAGGAGGAAACTTCGCCAGTTATGGAGGTTTTGCGGCCGGAGTTGGTCAAACTCCGAGTTACGCTGGATCACAAGGCATTCCTTTTGGTTCAGCCGGGTCTATAGGTTACTTTGGGCATCCTGGTACCTTCCAAAATCTAGGCCCATATTTTCAGAACTTTGGGAGTTTTGCTCAGCCTGGGTGGAACCCCCAAGGTCTGCCTAGGCTTCCGTTTCTGGCAACTTTGAACTTGCCTGACCTCACAAAGTTAACAAACGATCCAATCAAATATAATCCAGCCTAGCCTCCGGTCCCAACCAGACTTCCTTTGGACATTCCAAAATTCGAAGGGAAGAGCGGTGAAGACCCGGGCGACCATGTGACCACATTCCATTTGTGGTGCTCGTCGAACTCCCTTATTGATGATTCAGTTAGGTTGAGACTTTTTCAGCGCACCATGACTAGTAATGCGGCCAAATGGTATATAGAGTTGCCAGGAGGCAGCTTTACATCTTTTTCCGACTTAGCAAATATTTTCTTAAATCATTTCCAGTTTCATGTCCGTTATGACGCCAGAACTGAACTTCTGGCCAATTTCCATCAGGACACGACAACTCACATTTCTAACCATATTCAGGAATGGAGATGGAGAAAGAGGCTCATAAAGGCCGAAATCCCTTCGGAGTACCGTCTCGAATGGTTTTTGAAATATTTACAACCTGAAATCTCTAGGGATGTCTCGATGTTCAGAGTTTACTCCGAGGAGCAAGCTATTTTTAGGGCCCAACAATTAGAATTGATCTACTCTCAGTCTGGTATCCTACAAAAATACTTGCCAGATGCTCTTTGGTCAAAGGTTGACATAGCTAAGTCAAATCCAGGTCCCCATGGGGATGGTATCGTTGGATCGGTAGATATGAATGCGGTGAACTTGTTGAGCCAATTGCAGCAGTTGTCATTGCAAACTGCTTCAAACAACCAAGTCACATTGTCTACTACTTTGTCTTCCCAACCCTCTTCGATTAATGCCATCCAATCTGATAACCCCAAAAGAAATCAAAACTCCAATGGAAGAAAGAAAGGACGAGGTAAGAAAAAGAATCAGGATGGGAAGGCTGACACAAATAAATCTGGCAATAATGCTGGTGGAGGTAGAAATGAGTCTAAAAAGAAAGTCAAGTTTCCATGCAAGTTGTGTAGTGGAGACCATTTAACTCATCTCTGCCTGAAGATTCAAGACGCTTAGTGCTTGTTAGGGAAGCAAGGGGTTTATAGTTCTCAAGCTGTGTTAACCAACCCTTTTCCCCAAGGGCAGCAATTGCTTGCTGGCACGAGTTCAAATCCCGGTACCTCCTTAGGGGGCAGCCAGGAAGGGGAAAAATCATCGAACATTTTCATGATGGGTTCTAATGTACATGTGGCTACTCGGTCACGTGATTACGGTAAAGCCGAAACTTCCAAGGATAAAACTGCTCCTGGAAATACCGACCTTCATATTGAGCGACCCCCTGTTGAGACTATACCACGGATACCGAAAGGTTCCGCTAAACGCACGACTATCAATCCTAACGCTAGGGCTGACCAAAATTATTCCATTGTGGAGGATCTGGCCCAAAGTCCATGCACCATGTCTGCTTTAGAGGTTCTCCAGTCATGTCTGGCTCAGCGAAGTGTTTTACTCTCGGCAATCGGGGTAGTTAATCCAACCAATTCTTTAGTGCTCACTTTTGACATCTTAAATGTCAAAAAGCGACTCCCTCATCACGTGGCTTTCCAGATAAAGTCTACATACCGAAAGATTAATATTTTTCGCACCATTATTGATGAGGGAGCTTCCACGTGTGTCATGTCGATGTCTTGCTAGAAGGCCATTGGATCTCCTTCGGTTGTTCCTTCACCTACCCTTCTGACTACGTTTGATGGGCATTCTCACAAGCCGCATGGGATTATCCCGACCTTTCCTATATGTGTTGGAGGAAAGGTCATCAATGTTGAAGTAGAGGTCATAGATGCTAACCTAGACTATAATCTCCTCTTAGGAAGGAATTGGGTATACGAGATGGATGCCGTTGTTTCGACTCTATTTCGTGTCATTTGCTTTCCTCATGAAGGGAAAATCATTAAGGTAGATCAGTTGGATTATTGTCCAGTTGATCCTCAAGCAACTTCTGACTCTACTATCCCCTTAGTGGATAACCCTCGCCCACCTACTGAGAATCTAGGAGTTGGGATGTATTCCTCATTGATGGGTACCTTTGAGTTTCCCTCTCCTATCGCTTGAATAAATGTTGTTTCATCATCCAAGGAGTCTCCTCGAGAAGGGTTCTTCCGAACTCATTATTTTTCGGACCCTTGGACCTTGCCTTCACCTACAACCACATTAGCTAAAGGACAATTAAATGGAATGGCATCCTCTATGTCTACAGCTGAGCTTAGATATCAGTTTATCGTTAACTCTGTAGACGACCACTTTGCTCCTTCTTCCAAAGAGGAGTTTGAGGGTTATGTGGCCTTGGCTTGGGCCTTTGATTCCACCTCTGCCTTGGATTTCTTGGATATGGTTTTACCTTCTGAAGAAGCAATCCTCGAAGTGATGATGGGTGTAGATTGACCTTAGGAAGACTTACACCATCGTTCATATTTCCTTCCTCCATTGCAGGAAGTGGAAGCTAGGTTCTCCAAGCTATTCACTAGTGATGTTTGTAAGATATCGAATCCTTTGGCTCCAGCACACTTTTGTGCCGAAGGTAATATGTCGGTGATCTCAAAAACGATGTCTATAAACATCTCTAGGGACCCTAATGTGATTGAGAATCTCTTCATCAGAATTGAATGTTCCCTTGAAGAGGTGCAAATTTACACCGCCCTTTTCAAAGAATTTCGAGATGTATTTGCTTTGTCTTATGAGGAAATGCCTAGCATTGATCCTTCTATAGTTCAACATGATATCAAGACGTATGAAAACGCTAAGCCAGTTTGTCAAAGGCTTCGACCGGTTAATCCTAGGAAAGCGGCTGCCATTAAAGCTGAAGTAGAGAAGCTACTCAAGGCAAGTTTTATATACCCTATTCCTCTTACTGATTGGGTTTCTAATCCGGTCCCTGTAAATAAAAAGCAAGGAACAATCCGAGTGTGCATCAACTTTAGGGACTTAAACAAAGCTTGTCCGAAAGATAATTACCCCACGCCATTCATTGATCAGATTATTGATGAGTGTGCGGGCAATGAGATTTTTTCCTTCATGGACGGTTTTTCTGGTTATAATCAAATTTCTATCCGTCCTGAAGATCAACATAAGATGACTTTTATATGTCCCTGGGGTACCTTTGCATACAGAAAGATGTCGTTTAGTCTCAAAAATGTTGGAGCCACATTCCAGCGGGCCATGTCATATGCTTTCCACGACATCAAATATATCATCGAAGCATACTTGGATGATCTCGCTGCTCGTTCTCGAAAAAGAACTGATCATCCCAGTCACCTTCGAATGGTTTTTGAGCGATGTCGTTTTTATAAAATCCGGTTGAATTCGAACAAATGCGTTTTCACAGTTACGTCTGATCGGTTTTTAGGGTTCATCGTGTCAAATGAAGGGATTAGAGTTGATCCCTTCAAGGTAGAGGAGATAGTCTAGTTTCCTCCTTTGTCCTTCATTCGACAACTTCAAAGTCTTCAAGGGAAGGCTAATTTCTTAAGACGGTTCATAGCGAAGTATGCCAAGATCACTAATGGGTTTATGCATTTTCTCTGCAAAGGGGTTCCATTTATATGGGACGACTTTGCGCAACGGTCGTTTGATGCTTTGAAAAAGGCATTAGTCTCTGCCCCGCTTTTGAGTCCACCAGATTATGGTAGGGACTTCCTTTTATATCTCGCTGTAGCAGAATCAACCATTGCTATGGTTCTCGTTCAGGAAGACGATGCTCTCACAGAGCATGTGATTTATTACTTGAGCTGAGGCTTGATAGGTCCTGAACTTCGCTATTCTCTGGTTGAGAAGTTGGCCTTGGCAACTGTCCATGCTATCCAGCGGCTCCATCATTATATCCTGCTATGCAAAACTTTTGTCTTGGCAGCAGTCAATCCGTTTCAGTTTGTCCTCAGTAGGCGAGTGATTGGGGGCAAATATAATCGATGGATTGTCATTCTACAATAATTTGATGTCGATTTCTTGTCCGCTAAGTCCCAGAAATCTATGGTTTTTTTCGAGCTAATTTCCGAGCTTCCTTGTGGAGAGGATATTGTTTATGAGGAAAGTTTTCCCGACGAACATTTATTCCTCATCTCTTCACTCGACCCTTGGTATGGAGATATCATTGTTTATCTCCAGACTTCGAAGTTTCCTTCTGCTTTCTCTAAGGATGAACGTCGCAAATTACATCACCTCGCCAAAAATTACGTCATTATTGGTGATACATTATATCGTCGGGGGGTTGATTCAATCCTTTGGTGCTGTTTAACCTTAGAGGAGGCAGAGTATGTGCTAAATGATTTCCATAGTAGAGCTTGTGGTGGTCATCTTTCAGGGCTTGCTACAACTCAACGTATCTTGCCTGTCGACTATTTTTGGCCTTCGCTCTTCAAAGATTATGTTGAAGCGGTCAAATGCTGTCACCCGTGCCAAGTTTATACACGGAAGATGTGCGCACATCCAACTCCTCTTTTTCTTGTTGTCACTGTCCGTCCCTTTACTAAATGGGGTATTGATTTTACGACTTATCATCCACCTTCAGTAGCGAATCACAAGTATATTATCGTGGCCGTCAACTACTTCACGAAGTGGGCCGAGGCCATGCCCACTTATAAGAACGATAATGAGACAGTAGCATTGTTCCTTTTTAATCTTATTATCTCAAGGTTCGGTATCCCAAGAGAGATTGTCACTGACCATGGCAGTCATTTCCAGAATCAACTAATGTCCGAATTGGCTCTCAAGCTAGGTTTCTGGTAGGAACATTCGTCTCCTTATTATCCTCAGGCCAATGGACAGGTTGAGGAAGTAAACAAAAATCTTAAGATGATCCTGCAAAGGACAATTGATAAAAATTGATCCAATTGGCATCTTATGTTGTATCCGGCTCTTTGGGCATACCGAACCTTCGTCAAGACTGCTACAGGTTTTACACCTTTTCAGTTAGTTTATGGTTTGGAATCTATCTTTCCTGTCAAATGTGAAATTCCATCTCTTAAGTTAGCTATTGAGCTCCTTCTAGAGACCTCTGGTCTTGAAGAGCGCCTCCTTCACTTGGAACATCTCGATGAGCAACATCGAGATGCAGCCACAGTAAATGAGGCTCATAAGAAAAGGGTTAAAACCCAGTATGATAAAGCTGTCCGTCCTTGTGTCTTTTCTGACGGTGACCTTGTCTTGGTCTATGACCAAGATAAGGACACCTTGGGGGAAAGAAATTTCAAACCTATGTGGTATGGTCCCTTCATAATTAAACGAGTTTTAACAAAAGGGTCGTATGAGTTAATCGATTTCGAAGGAAACAAATTGGCGGAACCCTGAAACGGGCTCTACCTTAAGAAGTACTTTGCTTAAGTAGCAGCTAGGCAATGGATTCTTTGTACATTATGTATATTTGTACATATTTTGTCGAGAGTTTGTGATATCAACACTTTTTGGTCTTCTTTGGCAGGTGTTGATGGATGACTTGGTCTATTTTGGATTCGCTGATGGTGCTAGTTGGCACACTCGGAATCTCGCTTCTGCAGCTTGGGTACTGTATTATCCAACTGGTCAATTGATGGTATCAAGGAGAGTATGCATCAGTCCTGCTTCAAACAATATGGCTGAGTATACTGCCGTCATTAATTTGCTATTTGAGGCAATTTCGCACAAAATTGACTCATTGGTAGTTTATCTTGATTCACAATTGATAGTGTCACAATTAAATAACATTTATCGGGTCAGGGATCCATGTTTATATCGTCAGTATTTAAGGGTGAGGCTGTTGCAAAGATCATTTACTTATATTAATTATTTGCATATTCCAAGATCTCATAATTGGTTAGCTGATTCTATCACTAATCAAGCATTAGACTAGCACATCAATCATTCATCACAATAAATTAAGCATCAAAAAGTCAAACTGTATATATATATATATCATAAAGTGTCTCGAGTGTACATAAGTCTGTTCAAAAATATACAAAATTGGGACTCAAATGCCCATAATCATGTCCACTATGTCTAATTCCCCGGCTCAGGATGAGCGGCTAAGAAGGAAACTACTGCATTGACTACACGCCTAAAAGTGTGGACCCAGTCACGTGGCATGCCAACCACATGATGCTGCATCTCTATAGGAAGGTCCTCTACCACCGCCATCAGTACTCGGTGGGTCAGCCTCACCAAATGTCGTTGAACTATGTGTAGGGTTCGTTCCGTGGCTGTAGCCGCCTCTTCGGCCCCTTGGTCATGACGCTTGTGCCGTGGGAACTCATATGGTCGTACAAGCCCAATATTTGGAACATGATCATTATATTAGTCATTTGAATCCTATAAAAAATATTTTCAAAGTTCATTATTATATTTGAAAAAAAAATAAAAAATCATAAAATAAAAAATCACTTACCAATGTCACCCCATGCTGCGGTCAGTGGTAATGCTAGATCGGGATCTCCTCGAAAATCCAACCCAGCATAGGGGTAGTCATCAATGGCGATAATTTGCTGACCCCACCAGGAAAGGAAATCATCGTTGAAAGTAGTTCGTGGGACCTCCCCACCTCCCAGACGTTTCATTAGGTCAGCCCACCTGCCCATTCGAGGATCTCGTGGGGCGTTGATTGAAATTGGTACTTTGGGACGAAGTGCAGGGACTCTCTCGAAGAAGAAAGAGCACAAAATAGTCCCATAACTGAAGTTTTTGGTCTATCCTCTCTTGATAGAAGTGAGTTGGCTTTTCATGCTAGCCAAAAGAGGAGTACACTAATCAAACACTGTGGTCAGACAGTCAACCGCCACGCTCATGTTGAGTCGTGATGCCTGATGCAGGGAAGCAGATCCGTTCACTCGAGCTATGATGAACATGATTATTCTCAGCGGTAGACTCGCCACATGTGTAATGGAAATCTGACTTCCGATTTTCTTCCGATGTCCCGGGCAATATATCTGTACGTAGTCCTATATGGAGAGACTACTCCATGTTCTCCCTTGGGAATGTACTACTTGTCCCCTTTGGGAAAGGCCTGTAATGAAATAGATATCTTCCACTTCTATCCTGATTGGCATCTGGTCGATCATAAAAGCATCTTCCTCGATGTTCCAGTAATCAAGAAGCATCTCGAGCAGACGTGTGTTTGCTTTCATATTTGGTAATTTGAAGAACTTAAGCAAACCGCATCCTCGTAATGCATCCAAAGCCTCTGGACTGTTCATAACTTCTTCATCTACTACAGTATGCTCTCTTTCTCGCCAGGTGATTGTCATCCTGAAGGAAAAATCATTTTCAACCGTTATTTTTTATGTTTGAAATCTCCGCGGTGTATACACAGGTCCCCTTTACACACAGGTTGCATATTACCAACCCGCGTATACGCCGCGGAGAAAATTTCAGCAAAAAACTCAAGGGTAAAACATTAATTAAAACTTCTAAAGACAATCACAATCAATTACAAGTTAAGAATGAGGGTTACTTGGAGATTTTTGAGGAATTTGAACGGTTGAATTTGGCGTATGGGAAGTTAGCTCCTTTTGTTCCAATTCTTTGCTCTCAAACTAAAATGGTGAAAATGGTGAGTCCAAAATCCTTTTTATAAGCTTTGAAAATATCAAATTTTTTCAAAAATTGATTTTGTTTGGTCTCATGTAACTTTTAACTTGGGAGCTTGGAATGTCGATAATGGTTTGATTTTCAGGACATTTTGGACGTTTTTGACAATTTCGAGACCGTTCCATGACTGCTGACCCGTCATAGCAGGTATCATTTTCTCACTGGCATATAGGTTAGGGAAGCCATTTTTTCCATTGCATCATGCATACTAACCTCCATCTATCGATACACTTGCCATAGGGTCAATCCCATCGTGTTATGGTTCACAAACCATCTTCACTCGCTGATTCTTTAAATCATGACACGATGGTAGGGCCATCCTTTACATGGGCATCCTAGTTAGCACCTCACTGACATTTGTTGCCCATGCTGCTCTGATTTGAGTAGGCTCGGGATTCGTCTGTAGTCCCACCATGACTTATACGATGAAGACTCATTCCTCTTTGCTTCTTTGTTTCATTCTGGCCTTATACCCTAGAGGCTCCTTTATGTTGAGTTGTACTACTGCATTGCATTTTGACTATCTGCACCTTTTGGCCTTAAGCCGGCTTCACTTGGACTCATGTTTAAGCCAACTTTTGACCATGACTACTGCAAAATCAAACTTGCATACCTTTGACATCTGCAGCTTGACACACCTTGACCCGTGGAAGGAACACACCTTTGAGTGTCTCTGACCAATTTTCACCTCCCTGCATTGAGCATAGGAATGTTCCAATCCCAAGAACTAGATCATCTGCTTCGCTGACGCTCATTCTTTCCACTGTACTATAGCATTCTTTTATTCTTTTTCCAGCTTTAAAGAAAAAGACCAAAAAAATTATATATTCCAAAAAAGAGCGGGAACGAGACAATATTTCCATTTATTGGTGGCAGTTAGAGTCAGTCATGTCACCCTTGAACAAAGCACTTGAAACGAAGTCTCCTCCACTTGGGTGGGATTTAGTTTGACTTAGGTATGCCTTAACCTTGTTATTGAGTTAGTTCTCCCCTGATTGGTTATCTCTTCCAATCATATGGAGGGTTCATTTGTGCCTCCTGTGCAACGAGCTTATACAGAGTCATCATATGCTGCCACATAGTCACATTGAGTCATGCTTTTGTTCAAGGGAAGTTAGTCTGAGTCGGCCTCTCTGCGGTGTCTCTTGACTTATTTTCAGTCGGCCATCCCTGGTTGTCAGTACTATGTCTATCATCACATCAGTTATATTGGTCCTTTACTCGTGCCAGTTTGAGAAGGTCTGCATTGACTTCTTGCTGGTGGGTCTTGTCCTTATCGACGACGACACCTTGCTCTGAGGACAGGCCTAGAGCTGCACCCTGGCCCTATTTTCATTATTTATAGGTCACCTTGTGCTCAACATCGATCATTATCATGGGTCTTTAACTGAGTGGTTTCCCTTGTGTTCGAAATCAGCTTACATTATCACACATTGGGATTCGTGCAGTACCTTGGTTTCCATTTGACCCTATTGGTGGATAGCTTGCCTCTAGGTCAGCTTTCATTATTTGTTGGTTTAGAGGGTTTCTGCCGTGCACTAGCCACATCTTGTGTACACCGAAAACGTACTTCGGTTGGGTTACTACATCTTTTTCGTTCAATTCCTTCCACATTATTGGCCTATGGGTTACACTCGCGCTAGATTGATGGAGGATGCCTTAATGCCTTTCTTCTAGTGGATATTTTCCTATCGACTTCAAATCATTGCTCCGGGGCAAAGATCTAGAGTTCATTTGGTAGTACCTTGGGGTTTGCAGTCATTAGTGGCAGATCCTTCGCTATCGACAGTGGGAAACCATCACCGTCTCCTGATCAATAGATTCTTACAGGTGTTCGACTTCAGCTCATTTATTCACACTTGTTGGATTGTACTGGGTACCTTGACGCTCATTATCATTATCGATGAGTAGTCTCGCGTTTTTTAATGGTATACATGAATGACCGGTAATCAAACAATTTATCACATGGTCGACTTCAGATCATTTATTCCCATGCTATAGAAATGTACCACGGTGGTCGGTGAAGACCTCAGGTTGTATCAGCATTCGTTGGTTCACTTGGCAGTTGCTCCTGTTGCTGCTAGTAGATACCACTTCACCTTATATGTTGCAGTCATTCATGGCGACATTTTATATGCTGGCACCTAAGTTTGCAGTGTAGTACCATCTTATTCCATCATGTTCATTTGGTATTTTTTGGGATCAGTCTTTGATATCAGTGATCCGCTTCATCTTTTAGCATCATTGACATTCTTATATGTGACATCCAGACATGTACTTGTTCGATCATGGTCAGATGATCCATTATGTATTTTCCAGTCATTTATACTTGTATACTTGGTGGATCTGCTTGTACTTGATATGCGGACATGCTGTATTTTCCCCGAGCATGGGTATGCCCGCCTCAGACAATATTTCTTTCTGATCTCCTTTTGTGGCTTGGCAGGCTGAATTCTGGTGCAGTCCTTCTCAGTCTTCGACAGATTTCCTTTCCATGAAATTGCTTAATACATTTCGGCCATCATGTACCCCTTCTAACCACATATATTAGGGGCATCTGTTATAGCTCCAAATCTCACTCTTGAGGTTTGTGAAGCTGCACTCATGGCCTAGGGCAACCCCTCCTGCGAGATCTGGTCCCAAATCTAAAAAAGCAGTGTTTTTCCACTATACACAACATTTCCCTAAGCTAAACGTGTGTATATGCGGGTCTGTGTATACCCAACCCGCGTATATGTATAAAAACACTTAAAAAATAAAAATCTCCTTAATTTCAGGTGGAGATCACGGGTTTTACCTGTTGATCACCTGTTAGTGCGCGTGGCCCAACTGTTCCCAACGAATTCCCAATTAAAAAACTACTTTGGGAGAAGTATAAAAAGGCTTCTATGGGAAGGCCAAAGGGAGGAGAGAAGAGAGAGAAAGATTGCTATGCTAAGATTTCCCTGACCAGTTCTGAAGATCCTTGTGCCTCCTGCACTTCCCCCATCCTACAGGAAACCCTTGTTTCCTTGTGTGTGCTGATGATTTCATACTACTTGAGAGATCATGGAGTAATTCATGGAAGGAGTTTGTTAAAGGCTTCAGACTGGACGAATCCGGGAGACAGTTCCGCTTGGAGCCTGCTAAAGGACGACTCAGGTGAAATTGTTCCTTTTCTGTACTTTCTTTGTCTATAATAAAAGAAACACATGTCTTTGTTCCTGATATAGATATTCTTCATGTTATGATATTCATGTTATGATTCATATGTGATCGGTTGTTTAAGTGCATAACTAACTACCTTTCCTTATAATATGAAGTTGGTTTCTTTATGACGTTTAGTCCATATACTGCTGCACTTTCTTGAATTGTTGGTTTTGTAGGTCAAAGGAGCAAAGGAACTCAAAGAAGGGCTTGGACCCTTGGAGTCTTTTCTCAAACATAGGACCTCAAGTATGCCCCCGTCGTAGAGTTTGCTTTAGTAGCATTATGATTGCCTAGAATGTGTGTTTCTTTGCATAGATAATTTTCAGTCTGCTAGGGTATTCACCCAAGACCCTAGGGGAGTTTATCCCACAACACACTTGCAATTGGTGCTCCCACCCTTGTCTTTACCTTATTCTATGGCTCTATTTCTAGGTTATGTTTCAATTGAATCAATGGAATAAACTTGGTCATATGCCTTTCCTATTCCTACTATAGGATTAGGTGCTATTTCATAATAGATATCTTTGGAGTTTAGAGCTATTATCATTGTTATATATAATTTTTATTTATTTATTTATTTTATGACTGTTATATGTATAAAACAAATAGAAATAGATAATCGCCATTAGTATATTAGTTGTAGTTGTAGCCAATATAACATCAATTTGTGTCAAAATTTTATCATACAAAGAAAGGGAAGAATTAACAATGCTAAACATGACATCTCTATGAAAATAAAACAAAAAAAATTCAATTTTATTAAAGTGGTCAATTGTTCTCTATAAACTATCACAACTATTTATTATTAAAGGGAAATGTCATAAGCTTTATTGTGAATGGAATTTGTGAGTGATACATGATTATTAAGCCCTTTCCTTTGCAAATTTTACATTTTCATTCAATTGAAGGATAAACGAAAGTGGCATGGCCTTGATAAATTATTGTGTCTTGTTCAGATTGAATGCACATTAATTTATTTATCACATAGAATAGAAGCCAAAAGAGGTTGGCCATTCACAGTTAACTTCAAATCTCAAGTAGATTATACTTGCACATCTATGTCAAACTATATATTTTATTCCATTCTTAAGAATAATATGAAAAATAAATCATCATTTCTTCTTATTTATTTATTTTTTCTAAATTAATGCGCTCTAGGAGGCAAGATTCTCCATAGATGATGCAAAATTTGTTTTCAACAATATGTTAATATTCATACATAAGTATTTTCTAATAATTTTTCCTATTTATATGAAACTATGGTATTAGGTTAAACTAACATTCACATCATATATATACCCAAAACTAATGTGGATGGGGTACCTTTTTTACTATCATCATTCTGGAGATTTAGAGATCAAGATACTTAAAATGTACCAAAGGAGTCTTAATAGTCAACTTCGCATTCCAAATTTCTCACTAGTCTAATGAATTTGTATCTACAAGAATCCATATGAAAATATTCAATCACCAACCCTAAAATGATCATCATTGAATAAGAGTTTACTACTAGGGCTAACCTTCGTAATTGTTGACAAGTCTTTTATGATATTTATTGTGTTTAAAATATAGAGATGGTTCTGAAACATCATTCCTAAATTTTATTTTCCCTTACATTACATAATATTGATTCTAGATTACAAGCGAACCCAAGGAATCATAGAGTGTATTTCCCTATCGAAAAATAAAAGTAACAACTATGCTAGGGAGAAAATACGTAACTTTTGTCAAGATGGGATATGATATGATATGCACGTATATTATACAGTAAATTAGAGAATGCATATTATAGTCCTATCCATTCCAAGTTTTTTATTATTATTAAAAAACAAGAGCATTTAGTCCAGCAACAAAGTCCTTAATAGTGTGCTTATCACATTATCAATGACATTGTAATGTGTTAAAAAAATTTGGTTTCATCTTAGAAATTAAATCCCATAAAAAAATTTGGTTTCATCTTAGAAATTAAATCCCATATAACTCAATAAGGAGATCATTATATTGTCGAAGAATAATGCCCTCCCATTGTTAATAAGATTCTTTATTTATGGTATATTATATTCCAAATATACATGTTCTAGATTTAGAAGGGAATATCCCTTAATAAAAACCCAAGGATGTATTATGTAATTTTTAAAACTCCTCACTCATACACTATAAGTTTGAACGGAAAGGAATTTATATACTTTTCTATACATGGACTCTAAAGATGAGAAAACATTATTACATTGAAAAACAACATCAATCACCATGTTTAGTTATAAGTTTGAACGGAAAGGAATTTATATACTTCTCTATACATGGACTCTAAAGATGAGAAAACATTATTACATTGAAAACCAACATCAATCACCATGTTTAGTTTTCTTAGTGTGTGTTCTCATTTATTAGCTCTAGAAGAAGCTAATTATATCTATGATTATGCGATAAGAAATAGATTTGAATTTCATGATTTTGTGGGTTATAATATTGTATGAATTTATTCCCAATTCCTTTGTGTAAGTTTTAGATGCAAAATTTCATATTTGAATTTATATAACAAACTTAACACAAATATTTTGGAAATGTCAACTATAACATCATGACATTTAGAGTTTGATGAGATAATTTATGTTACATAAATCTTTCTCCTCTCTCAACATTTCCAAATATGGTGTCACAAATATTTATGGATGATTTTATTTTGTTGGTGAACCCTCTTTTAGAATCTTCTCACACCTTAGCCTAACATATGGACCACAATTGTTTGACATTTATCTATCCAACTAAACTTCAAAAAATGAAGCTAATTAACTGATGTCCATTTCATGATAATTTTTTCACCATGGATCCTTTTATTTTTATGTTACGTGAATATTATTTTATTTTCTTCACAATGTAATCATATATATTCATTTATTTAAAATACCTACAATAATGTGTGATATATATGCTAAATGTGTTGAGAGCCTAATTCCGTAGATAGTGTGAGAGGGACTATAGTTAAACCTTAATATAAAATGGATACATGAATACATATAAAAAAAATGTGATAAAGAAAACATGATGTTTAGTCAAAGTAAGTACAACTATTCCAACCATTCCCTTTATTGTATAAATACTCATAAATAACTAATAAGAAATGACTTTAATATCTAAGTCACACAACTCTATTGAATATTTATGTGTATTTTGTATTCATCAAGATATAATCATTTCTTGAATGTAATTTGGAATATTACAATATTGATGTAATTGTTTCCTTCATTTAATTTCAGTCACAACAATGAATAACAAAGCATGAACTTGAAAAATATTAAGTTACAAATAACTCATGCAAGTGCTTGATTCCCATGATGAATATCATGAATAAATGGATGTTGTTCATCTAATAATATGCACTATGATTACCATAAAAAAATTGATAATAATAGTATATGTTCTCCATACCCTAGTGAAACCCACAATGCATACCATCTAGCCACATATATTTGTGGTAGATTCAGTGCAACCAATGATGTTATTGATCATTAATGTGAACTATTTGATTTAGTTGCATGTATGGATAGAGTACAACTACATAGACAAATTACTTCATGTGATTATATTCAATGTGAGCTCTAAACATGTAGAGATTATTTTACATATAGAGGATATAAATTTGTTAAAGTTTTGTATTTAAAAGGTTTGGGTTCACCTCTCCATTCCAATGGGCCTTTTGAAAAAATGAGACTTCACTATCTCATGAAAATCTTCATTGAAAAGCCATCGGACCAAGGTTACTACTCACATATACAATAGAGTAAAGTTATTAATAAGCATCCTTTGGTTACATGCAATATCCACACTTGTTGCTGTGGTATTTTAGGTTCATCAATATAATATAAATAGTTATTCATGAACTACAACCATGCCAAAGAGTATCAATATATGTTTTATAATGAATCAATATATATTTTTATAATGAACTAAGTGCTACCATTAACAACTTTAGAGAATATTAAAAACTTAGAGGAGGTTTGGAAGTATGTATATGGGCATCTTGTAAGGTAATTGTGAAAAAATGTCCATGAAACAAATAATTGCAAGTTTGATTGAGTCAAGGAAGGAAATAATATTTCTTAGAAATCACCAATATTACTTGGCATAGACAAAAACTATTGGGTCACTATTAGGATTTCCAGAAAATTGTTGTTTGTTTACAATTTCAAGTCCAAAAGAAACATCAAATAATAAATCTTTGGTTCATATACATTGGAGTGAAATATGAGATACATAGTGGTAAAAAGTTAAGTCAGTCCATAATGAAGCTAGACCAAGAAAGAGTTTTATGATATCATGTAATTGAATTTTTTGTTTTTCATTTATAATATCTATAGGAATGTGTAGCTCATTTGGATTACTTGAGTCAGGCCTAGGTTCAAAGTTGATTCAATGCCACTATAACCTTTAGGCTAGTGCAAATAGCTTGCAAGCTAGGATGTAGTAGGAAACTTATGACTTAGCAAGTGTTGAGGTGTTCCGAGGCACACTAGGGGTCTGAATATCTATATAGGGGTCATAGATCATTCTAGCATGATCAAAATGGGACAAAATGTCCCTTTGTAAGAATTGAACCTGTGTGGAGTGTTAGAGTCGGTCTAGAAGCCCTTCATCAGTGATCAAAGCTCTTTGCATTTGCATAAGTAGGTGTCTCATCAGTGTCATCTTATTGCATTCCATTAGGCATACCATAACCCTGATGGAGGAGCTTGTGTCTTTTATTCCCCTCTTGGCACTGCTGGATTAAGTTTGTTTCAGTCAATAAATTCTTTACAAGGTCATTGGTCTTATTATGAGGTCAAGGTCCTAAGTCTAGGGTTTAGTTCAATTTGTCTTTGAGGTCATGTTTTTAAGGTCAATAAATGCCCAGCAGGCCAGAGGATGTCCATCAAAGCATCACTTCAGATGATTTCATATTGTATAGCTAATTTTTACCTTGAGTTCAAAAACTCTGTTTTTGAAGGCAAGGTCATTTTCTCATTTTTGTAAAAAATTGTAAAAAATTCGAATTCTCCAGAAGTCAGCATGCGGCCCTGGTCCCCTTTGCCAAGACTCCTCAGAAGCTACCTCTACAAAAGTTTTCAAGAAAAAACATCATTTCAACCAATTTCAGGACAAAAAGGAAACCATAAGTCAACAACATTTAAATTTTGAAAAAGTGTCATGTTATAAACATTAGAAAGTGGGTTTGAGGGGAAATTAATTCAAAACAAGTTTATAAAAGCACCCCTCCCTTCATTTTATCATTATTTGCCTCCAAGACTCCAAGAGCAAGTCTGAAAGGAGACTTAGTGAAAAAACTGGGCGAAATTGCTGTGAGAGGCCGTGCGCGACGCATTAGGACCTGTACGCGACGCGTTGGGCAGGCGCGACACGTCAGGGCAGTCATCACAGTGGGAAAAATACACAGGCGCGACGCGTTGGGCGCGCGCTACGCGTCAGGACCCGTGCGCGACGCGTTGGGGTTTACACACAGAAATTTGCCTTCAAACCTCAAATCGACCCCAAATCTCTTCAAGGTTGCAGGTAGGGCTCCAAACATCAATTAGATTGCTTGCTAAAGCTTGAATGAGCATTTAAATGTCATCATTTTGAAATGAGAAGTTCATGTGTATTTTGCTTACAAATGTCAAAGTGCAAGTAAGGTTGGGGTTTTGTTTTTGCTGCTCAAGGTCATCCCTTTTCACCCCCATTTTTCCCCACATCTCATTACCATCTCCCTTGTCATTTTCACCTAATCTCCCTAACAAAATACCAAAAGCCCTAAAACCCTATCCCTATCCCTAAAATTCAATAACATCACCCTAAACCCTACTTCCCATAAAACCCTTGCAAATTATAATTGTATGATGTTGTATATGTCATGATTCCTTCCCTAAATCCCTTTTTACTTATATTTTCCCTCAGTTCCCTCAAAACTCTCCCTTCCCTAACATCTCCCTTGTGTTATTTGTCCCTTGAAGCAGGATTTCAACAGTTAAAACAACGGTTTTTTGAGTAGAAACAATAGTACATTTCACCCATTTTTCTCTTGAAACCATTTCAGAAACCGAAACCGATTATGAGCAAAGTGATGATCGTGAGTCAACACCAGAGGTTGAGGTACAAAGGAGGCTTCATAGGGGTGGAAAGAGTGGTCACCATGTGAGAGAGGAGCCCACCTCTTTGACCTATTTACAGGCTTGTCCACTTGCAGTCACATGTTTCCACCATCAATCATGTTATGAATTTTGCGAGAGGATTTCGCAAATTCAACATCATAGGGAATTGGTCCGCTTGTTTGTTTTGCATCTGCACAACGGACATGTGAATCTTCCAGGGGTGGATTTTACATTGTCACCTGTGATTGTTGCTCAAGCAACAGGGATACCCAATGTTGGAGAAGAGTGGAACAAACACCAACTATTGGAAAGATTTCATTATGAGCCCTACATTAAACCTGTATTTATGAGGCAAGTAATTGTTGTGTTTCCTTTCAGATTCTTGAAGGATGAGTATGCACCCTTGATGAGACTCATCATTCGCTATTTCACCTGTGAGGGTAGATTTTCACGTTTATATTCGTATCATATCCGCTTGTTGATGCACTTCACACGGGTACGGATGATGAACATACCATTTTTCATGTGCCGGAATATTGAGAGGATGGTGCCCTTGGTGCAGAGAAAGAGCCTAGCACAGCAACACAGGAGCATCTACCATTATGCTTTGATCCAGATTGTGGTCATGCATCAGTTGGCCCAGCAGGGTATTCTATGGGAGGACTTCATCTCTCGAGATTTCTTCGCAGCGCCACCACCCCCCGAGGTTGTTCATGAGGAGGGAGGACTTTCACAGCAGTATGACATCCCTGAGCCTAGACATGTTAGTTCCCCTCCATTAGTCACATATCAGAGAGGCCACAAGGCCTTATTTGCATCAGCTAGGCGAGTATTTTCTCCACAACAGGTGGAAGGGGTCTCGCCTTCTTCATCAGCACCGCTAGTGTTATCTCCACACCAGGTGGAAGGGGCCCGATAGCAGCACAGGTATCAAAGAGGGGCAAGCAGCCCAGGATTGAGGAAGGATCGTCATGTGATCCAGATATTGACATCATTGATATTGAGGATAACTCCCCTGCCTCAAAGCTCAAGGAGATCATCCGAGAGCAAAGGACCGAGAATGAGTCGCTGCACAAGAAATTGCAGATGGCAAAATGGA